>SNVD02001879.1:0-15735 GCA_013180625.2 Boswellia sacra | reverse complement strand
AGCAGATATCGTGGACACGAGCGTGGGCGCTGGCGACTGTGGGCTCTTGAGGACAATCTGGGATGCTATAGGAGGGCCTGGACCATGCAGGTTCGTTCGATGTGGCACAGTGGCAGGCTCGAGCTGGCGTTGCTGTTCACGGACTCGTAGAACCTCTAGTAGAACGAGACGAGGATGTTCTTGTAGAAAGAAGTGCGGCACCAGTATGATGGTGCCATCAACATTCGCCTGAGTCATGTGAACGCTGGCCCGACCTAAGAGTGAAATCTCGTAGTTGATCAGCTGCATCATGAAACCGTTATTGGGCCGTATCACTGGTCTCAGATTGTAGCAGTAATTGAAGGCGTCGTGAAGAGTGAGACGCCGTATCTTCATGAGATAAGCGATCACGACACTTGCAGACCGACTGACCCCGGCGACACAGTGAACAAGCACATGCGCGTTGCGTCTCGAGATGGCCTCGTGTATCTTGTCGACCGCAAAATCCAAGTAGGGTAGCATATTTGTGCTGGAATCGTCCTCGAGCGCTATGCGTAGCGACTCGATGTCCTCCCAGAATGGCGCGTCTGTGGTAATATTGACGACAAAATCGATATGGTTGCGTCTGAAATTCTCGCGCGTCAATCCGCCTACGCCGGTGAGAAACAGGTTGTCTGTGATACGCGTCATGGCGGCGAACATCGGGGAGAGCAGCAGACGGAAATCATCGTCGGCCTGTCTATTCAAAGCCGCCTTCCGAGCTGTAGTCATAATTTCGGCTAGAAGCGGTCTATCACTGAAACTCACTTATTGTTTCGTCTAAGTGTTCGAGGGAAACAGCGGCGACAGTGGTGGCGAGATGGGCGACTGTTGTGAGGAGGGTGTCTGCTGGAGGGGCAGCTGATGCGGCAGTTCAGTAAAGATTGGCTTGTATCGAAGAAGCACAAAGTATACAATCAGTAGGAGGAACTCTGCCGCAATCATGAACAGAAGGACCAGCTTAAGAGTAACTGCTCCCCGAGTGTGGTTGCTTAGGTAGAGAAAAGCGTGTTGGCCTTTAGAGTTACCATATCCTGATTCAACCGTGGGAAATTCTCGATCGTCACTAATCACAATGAGCGCTAGTTGGACAAGGTTGAGCAACAGCAATAATATGGCAGTGAACACAAACTTCCGGTTGCGCAAGAATGCCGATGATATTCCAAATAAATTGACTGCTAACAAGTTCATCTGGAGCGCATATTGACTTAGGTTTAGCCAGTCGATGTGTCTACCTATGAGCGCGTTCTCCTTATTGTTAATGGACAAAGAATCGTTTGCCCGCGGACGCAATGATCTGTCTTGGGAGGACAAGCAATTTGTGTAGAAAGTTTGATTGCAATCGCCTAGTTTCTGGATGAATGATTGTGTCAACAGGTAAAGGTGAAATGTGATCAACGGAATACAGACCGTCAAGTGTATGAGATTCAGATATAAGAACTGCTGTTGTTGCTGCACGTTTTGCATAATACCTCATAGTGGCCCATAATTCACTCAAAACTCGTGGTTCTCTGCCGCTGACATCAATTTTTGAGCTCTATCCATGAACAAGTCTCTCTGTGTCCAGATACTGTGTCCTACTTGGACTCGTTGGCATAGGCACAAACTCAGTCTCTATACCATGTGAATACCCCTAGACAAACACATACACATACACACAAACACACACACACGTTTCGTTCGCCTTGGTTCAAGATCTCCATCAGGGTATAAAAAATTATGATGTTCTCGGTTCGCAATCAGATCGTCTGCGGTCCGCAACGGACCAAATTTTTTCACCCAACATATTCATTCATTCGAGAGTGAGCCTTCCCACCCCTTCTTAATTTTATATCTCTCTTGTACATGATGAAACAATCTGGATTGAGTCGTAATCGATCGTCGAGCAAATCTAAGTCGCCCACTGGTCGCCAACAGGCCCCCAAATCCGCGGACTCGAGCAACGCAAGGCAGAACATGTCGAGCACAGGCACCAGCGCAACCTCGTCCTCGGTCAGCCTCAGAGTTGGCATCAATGGTTTTGGCCGCATCGGTCGTATCGTTTTACGGCAATGTATCCTCAAGAATGTGCCCGTCGTGGCAATCAACGACCCCTTCCTGGACCTAAACTACATGTGCTACCTGTTCAAGTTTGACTCCACTCATGGACGCTATCAGGGTGAGGTCGGCACTCGCGACGGTAAGCTGGTGATAAGTGGCAAGGAGATCCAGGTTTTCACCGAGAAGGATCCAAAGCAGATCCAGTGGGCCAAAGCCGGAGCCGACTATGTGGTCGAGTCGACGGGAGTGTTCACGACGAAAGAGAAGGCGGCAGCTCACTTGCAAGGCGGCGCAAAGAAGATCGTGATTTCGGCTCCATCGCAGGATGCACCCATGTTTGTCATGGGAGTCAACCATGAGGCATATAAGTCGGACATCAACATCGTCTCAAACGCCTCTTGCACCACCAACTGTCTTGCACCATTGGCCAAGGTCATTCACGATGCTTTTGGTATCGAGTCCGGCCTCATGGCTACAGTTCACGCCACAACGGCCACTCAGAAAACAGTCGATGGACCGAGCGGGAAGTTGTGGCGCGACGGTCGGGGCGCCGGCCAAAATATCATCCCAGCGGCAACCGGGGCAGCTAAGGCAGTAGGTAAGGTCATACCAGATTTGAATGGAAAGCTGACCGGGACTGCCTATCGAGTTCCTGTGGCAGATGTTTCAATAGTTGATCTCGTTTGTTCTCTGAAGAAAGAGGCTAGTTACGACGAAATCAAAGAGGTTATCAAGAAGGCCAGCGAAAGCCCTCGCTACAAGGGAATTTTAGGCTACACCGACGAAGAAGTTGTGTCCAGCGATTTCATAGGCGATTCGAGGAGTTCGATTTTCGATGCCAGAGCGGGTCTACAACTCAAAAAGGGTTTCGTCAAGTTGGTCTCTTGGTACGACAACGAGTTTGGGTACAGTGCTCGGGTCGTTGACCTGATCGTTTACATGCATTCACTGACTCAGCGGTAGATAATCTAGATCAGGAGCATCGTAGAAACTGTTTGAATAATTTAATGAGTCGTAGTTTCAACTAGATCTTGATGGTTTCATGTAAAAATATCACCTGATATGATAACATTTAGTAATCTTTTCTACTTATGGGCCTGGTCCACCAAGAACTTCCAAAATTCGGCGTAACTATGATAGTTCTCGCTTCTATCATCGATCAAATATTGGATGAACAGTGACTTCGCTCGGCTGGTCTCCTTGATTATGTAGAATTTAGGTTTTTGGGGTCTAGGTTCGGTCAAGAAGCCAATAAAGTCCCGCAACTTCATAGATGTGGCATTTTCTAATTCAGGTAGATCAACAAGTGGAGTGTTAGCTATATCATCGGCTGATGGCAGCTGAGATCCTGTCGAATACGGAGGTTGCGGCTTATTTGTCTGATGGTCACTAGTGTATGCAGCATTCACCATAAAATTGGCAGGATCGCGCGGCCTCGGTACTTGATTGGGTTGATCGAGAGCAAGCACATCCTGCTGCTCAGTTATACTTGCGTAGTCTTGGACGCCAAAAACTTCATAGCACCACATGGGATCAATGTATTCACATATGTAGATAATCAATACGTCGTAGGCATCCAGCAAGTAGGCTCCGTCTCTTTCAATCAATGCGGCGGTTAAGGAGATGGGATTCTTCCAGTCTTCGTTGGGGTCGTTTGCGATGGTATGCAGGGGGAACAAGTCTGGATAAATATATGTGACTAGTTCCTCCAGAGGGAGAGTCTTGAAGCGTTCCATTGCGGCTGACCTATCGTCTAGTTTGATTCCGGGTGTGAGCTTGAATGCTATATGCTTGAGCATGGCTAAAATGTACAACGGGACTAGCCTTAAATTATCAGGCAAACCCATTGGGTACGATCTTGCTCTCCCCTCATCGGCGATTGCATATATCTCTAGTAGATCTACTCCAGCGCCAATTAGAGCTTCTTTCGCTTCTCCTACTGATTTTTGTTGACTTCTATCAACAGCCATCTTTGCCAACATGCCGACAATTGCAGTTTGATTTGCACCGTACAGGATCTCAGGCAGAGTTGAGGCAGTTGGGTAGCGGGCTGTGTGGACACGTATCCGTCTCTCTCCGTAAGGAGTTGTATACAGTACCGAGGCTTGAAAGTAGACGTAGCGCGTATTTGGACTGAGATCATCTTCTATGGATATTTGTAGAGCGTAGCCGTTGTCCGGGTTTGCTATAGGTCTGTATAATTGTGGGGGACTCGGGTGGGGGGGGGCGGAGGCAAAGAAGTTACCATGGAACGTGTGAATCTTAAGACCCCTAGTGAACCTTAAACGGAGCACCGCTTCAAGTCCCAATATCCTTGTTAGGTAGTTTCTAAGATCTTGGTCAAATCTTACCAATGTAGACTTACGTTCACTTAGAGAGTTTGAGTAGTGGTAGACGAAGCCTGCGCTAAATTTGGTTAGAGGACTAATGGAAGCAATATCTGCATATGTTGTTGAAAGATTGAATAAATCAATTGATACTTGGTGTTCGCAACACTCGAGTGAGAGGTTCTTGTAGAAATCTGTTGCCGGATTAATGAGTGGCGTGAGATATTCTCCATTCTTATCAGATGTCATATTTTTTCTATTACTGGGATCATCTCTCCTAGTTAATATCGATCCATCACTGGGGTTTCCATGATTGGGTAGCTGAGCTTGAACAACTACAATCTTTCCACCGATTGGGGCTAGTATCTTTGAAGCTACCTGTATTGCGGGTCCCATTGCTGACCTTGTATCTGTTGTGACTATTGCTTGATGGTCGCCGGAGGGAAACTCGGGTAGGATTTGTGTCAAGAAGTCGAGTATCATTTCACGCTTCGAGGACATATTGGCTAGTATACCATCATTTGAGCATGGTATTACGGGGGTTGACACGTCTGGTGATACATAATGCACGACTTGAGTTCCAGAGAACGAGAAATAGTGTATATTAGAATCGAATGCAATAAAACCTATAGATGCTCTGGCATCGCCAGGGATGCTGTCTAACGAGTCAGCTATGGCTGTCGCCATCGTTGGAATGAATCCCGCCTCTTGCGCGTTCTTGGAGCAGTCGAAGACGAACATGAAACATGCTGGTTGTGGAGGCCTGACCATGTATTCCAAACTGGCTATGTATTCAACCGATTCACTGGTCAGTTCTGGCTTGGTTCCTAAATCATAGTATTGCTGACTGTTGTAATCATAGATGAATTGTGGTGGCAGCTCATTTAATCTGTTACAGATGTTGCACTGCCAGGATCGTTGGTCAATGATCCTGACATAGGGGTTGATGTAGGCTCTACATATTGCACATCTCACAATGAGTCCATCGGATGAAACAGGAACATTATCGTCTTGGGCAAATGGAAACACATGGATGGCAAATGGAAGGCGAGACTTTTGTAGAGAGCTCGCGGTCATGGGCACATTGTTGAGAGTACAACATATTGCCGATTGTTGATACATTCCATCCATGAGGTGGCCTTAATATACCTGTATGTTGTATGAATTGCCAGACATATAAAATATAATGGCCGTCCTAGGGTAGGAAGTGGTTGTGAGAGTTTGAGGATGGCCAATATGAACTCGTGATTTTGAGTGAATTATGTGCCCTGCCACGCCATGTGTGCTAGTGCGCGCGCCGACGATTTTCTCTCTGGCCCGTTTCTCTATGGGGCTGTCAGACGAACCTGTAAATGGTCTCAAGAGATTTTGAAATGATCAAAATACATCATTGAAATCGAACGCTCATTGATATGGTGAGCTTCTCAGTGTTCAGCTGCACAATTCCAGAGTCTGGAGAAAATTTTGAGTTCATCCTATAAATCAGCCATTGGATGATAACTGTCGACGTATCAAGTCAACAATCGTATCTTCCAAAAAAAAGTTCGATTATCAGTTCTGAGCTAACTGAATCAAATTCTAATCTGCGAGATAGCAGATCGATGATTTTTGCGCAAATCAACTCAAGCGGACTTTTTATAATGAGACTGCCGATGCCAAAGAGTGTCTTTCAAATGAAGTCGCAGTCTCAGTATAGTAAGGCAGTCAGCGATGAGCCAATGTGAGCTCTATTCCAGTGCGAGTTGGGTGGACCTGAATCAGAGCTCAAGTCTTAGATATCGTTAGTCATCATTAGACGACTCTATGCGCTATAGTGAGGCTCGCGTTACCATTCCTAATTAGGGAATACCCAGTTGGCGACTCATCGGCGAGTGATTGTCGCCGAGTGCGCTTGGACTCGTGTAGAGCGCATCCTTTATCTCGTGTGACTTGTAACTTGAAGCTCATGCAGACAGGCACCTCTGTTATCCACTGACATGAGCTTCCTATTACTAAGGAATTTCGCTCTTAGGAAGGCCGAATGACGGGCGAGCTACCAACGCCCAACAAAGCCAACAACTGTTGAGCTAATTTCCAAGCACGCGCATAGACATAGTTACATAGAGAGAGAGAGAGAGACATGCTTGAGTCGGGTAATCGCGAGCACGAATTGTTGACTGAGTTTCATAGAATGGTGAGGGGCCGAAATGAAGGGACAATGACTAAGGTGCCGAGAGCGCACATTCCGTCATCCACTCTCGGCACGAGGGGCAGAAATAGCTTCGTGAAATCCGCACGACAGGATTTGGGAGTCGAGGCTCTGTCATTCAGCTCATTGTGTTCAACACTGTGCTATTGCTGTTTAGCACATCGACGACAGACTAACTGAATTAACTCTATCAGAGTTTTATAATCGTTCTGAGCGCGCGCTGACAAGCCGGCGACCATGAGCGCGAGATCCTGGGGATGGATTGGAATGCGACTCAACGACTCAACCACAGAGCTGCACAACAGAGTGACGACTCGCCGAGGTTGACTTTGAGCTATACCAGGCCCTCGATGGGCGCTAGAAACGCATCCAGAGCTATCCGACGCCGCCGATGGCCTAGTGAGTGAATGGAATGTGATGGAAGGCCAATATCGAGCAGGAGGGGCTAGCTCTCGACTCTCCCTTGCAAATCGAGCCTTATCTTCGCTCACCCTCTCACCAGTGTAGCCCACCCACGCGCGCTTGCACTAATTACAAGTCCAGCGACCCGGCGCCCGCATAATTTGTGTGCTCCATTACGCAGTGTCGCGAACATCAGGGGCGCAACTTCCGCATGCTGGACGGGCCAAGCCGATGGGACCATTGTTATTGTTGCGCCCCGACCAGCATACAGGCTGGTCGGCGGCTAACTTGGCCATCGAGAGAGCAACCCAGCGAGCGCTCTAATGACGTTCAATAATCCATCCGCCAGCTCAGGGCCATTCGCATGCAGGCCTCGAGCGCACACGTTGCCTGGCGACGCATCAGTGTAAGCAACAGGTGCGTAATGCAATTAGCTCCATGTGGTCTCTTCCATTCTGCCGTCTGCAGAACTCTGAGCCACTTTGCTCAGAGTTAGAATCCGATCAGGTGGTCCACGGATACAAGTCCACGATGGCAACATCCGAGCCATGCCATGTCCACTAGCAGCAGCCATTTTGCCAACTCCCTTTTGATTGCATGATAATTGCAGCTCCTATTTGGCCTACACATGAGGCGAGCCTTATTAGGCAGATAGTCCGGGCATTTTTGCTTGATACTACTCGCCCCGGGCAAAGGACAGACCCGTTGACCCCGAGACAAGGCACAGCAATTCCGCTTCGATGGCCTAACGGTGTTTCGAGGCGAGGACTCTCGATGTCTCTCGAGTCGGGTTATGCCCGATGCGTAAGGCGATGACAAGGAGGCGGGGAGTTGTCGGGGTTTGTGTGAGTCATGAAGTTGCCTGCGAGGCGCAATTGTCTGAGGCGCAGCCATATTGCACACACGTCCCATCCTGCCACAGGCCCCGGCTGTGTCACGTAAATGCCCAGCCCATCTGGTCGCGGTCGTATCGTATCGGGAAAACTCTAGCTTGCCTGCCAGTCCCGTGCTGTTGCAATGCCACTTGTGGTTGTGAGCTTTGTGAGCCGTCAGACTCACCAGGGAAAAGGATAGACACGGGCAATCCGTACGGTTGAGCATTGCGCACAAACAGATCCACTCGAAATCGACTGCGAGCAAGCGAACCTGCGCCCGACGCGGGCGCAGGACAGAGTTGCGCGCGGGACTTGGCGGGCGCCAAAAATCGAGCGGCGCATCATCGGCAACGGCGGCGACAACGTCGTCCTCTTACTCGTAATAGTTGTCGTTGAAACTCTTCTTCCCAGACGTTGTCATCTCTCGTTCACCATCGTCTTCTTTTTCTTTATCCTGCCGCCGACGTCGCCATCGCTCCGGCCCTGCTGAAGCCGCTGTCTCAGCCAATGCTCGAGGCAGTGGATTGCAGTGTGATGAACTGACGCGCGCGCGCGTGAACGCCTGAAAACCGCGAGCGGACCGGCCTTTGACTGCGGATTGCAACTCGAAAACACCAACCGAAACGCAAGAACGAAGAGCAACCGCGCGAACGACCACGAACACGAAGAACAACCACTTTGCGTGTCATTACCGCAAACTTGAGACAGCCGCTCATCGTGTCGACACTCTCAGACTCATAACGTAAGCAAATAAATTTGTATAGCTTCAATAACATTATAATAAGCCCGCCTAAGGTATTCACATCTCATCCAGGAGGCATTATTGTAACATATTTTCATCACTCCGCTACAATCACACTCCAACAACTCACTATTTGAACCGTCGAATGTGAACCGACCTCGAATGTGTCAAGCCCCATTGCGACAACGATGGCAACCATCGACAATAATAACCTCCCTGGTACCACCAACAGCGACAACTACACCAAGATGAATGGCGTAGCACAACACAATAACGACAATGATGGTGATCACAGCCATCACCACCATGTTATCGACGGCAACTACATGGAACAAGAGGAAGAGTGGGAACGGTCGTGTCTCCTGGATCCGGCCTGGGAGAAGCAGCAGCGGAAGTCCTTCACCGCCTGGTGCAACTCACATCTGAGAAAAGCAGACACTCAGATTGAGAACATCGAAGAAGACTTCCGAAATGGTCTCAAACTAATGCTGCTGCTCGAAGTTATCTCCAGCGAGACTCTACCCAAGCCGGACCGGGGAAAAATGCGCTTTCACAAGATTGCCAATGTCAATAAGGCACTCGACTTTATTGCCAGCAAAGATGTCAAATTAGTCAGTATCGGCGCCGAGGAAATTGTCGATGGTAACACCAAAATGACCCTGGGTCTCATCTGGACTATCATCCTCAGATTTGCCATTCAGAACATCGAGGTGGAAGCCTCAACAGCTAAGGAAGGTTTGCTTTTGTGGTGTCAGAGGAAGACATCTCCGTACAAGAGCGTCAATATACAAAACTTTCACAGTAGTTGGAAGGATGGCTTGGCATTCTGCGCCCTAATACATCGCCACCGACCCGATCTATTAGATTTCAACTCCCTTGCACGCGACGATCCCATCCATAATCTAAATCTTGCATTCGACATTGCTGAACACCACCTCAACATACCCAAAATGTTGGACGCCGAAGGTAAGTTAACCCTCTTAGCTTCCATTAGATCGTATATTGGGTTCTTTCATTTCTTGCTGTAACCTAGATTGTACGTGGACAAAATTTTATTCCAACTTCCGATGTAAACCTAAACCATCTCTGTCCACTGGCCTCTCTAGATATGGCCACTATAGTGAGGCCCGATGAGCGAGCAGTTATGACATACTTGTCCTGCTTCTATCATGCCTTTCAAGGATTACACAAGGTAAAGCGTACACAATGTCATAGTGCATGCGCTTAGCATACCTTAAATCTACAGGTTTCTCTCGATCCAACTTATATAATGAGAGACTTTTGTGTAGACTCCAGGTGAACCCGCTTGTGCGCATCCGTATCCGAACGACACAATACCGACCAATTCTGCTTGTCCTTTGCGCCTCCGAACCAGCGGCCCTCCCGAGTCGCCTTGGCACGAATCTTTTCCGCCTTGTCTCAAGCCTGCGCAAACGTGATCTTGATTCACTCTTTGACCATAGGCTGCCCTGCACTCTTGATAGGGCACCACAGGCAGATCGACCGCGTTGAGCACGTTCGATATCGAGCCCTCTCCCTCTGACATGACGCCCCACCCGCTTACTGTGACATTTTCTCCTTCCGCGTACTCATCATTTGGATGCGGAAGACAAACCCTGTTGACTGATCCGAAACCATCTTTTGTGAATATCCACGACATTGGTCTATCAGTCTTCAAGATAGCTATGTCGTAGTTGTTATGTGAGTAAGAGCAGGCGCTATACTGTTGATGAGCTGTAACTTTTTCAATTCCGACTGTCTGTTCACCATCAGCTACTGTTATCCTCAAATCTCCGATGGTAGCTTGAATAGATGATGGATCAACAGTACTCGTTGAGACAAAGTAGCTACTACTGTTGGTGTCTCGATTTAAACGTCGTGGCACGAAGGAGAGGTTAGGGAATGGGCTCAATTTCTAGGACTTTAATTTCTCACAACAAAATTGACTTACCATGTTGTCATGCAATGAGCTGCAGTTAATATATGTCGTTTATCTATTATAACACCCCCGCATAAGCTCGATCCTCTTCTAGATCTGATATTAAGCCTAACTTGATATGGGAACTCTCCAGGATCTGCCTTGTTACCACCAACTATTCTATTTTGTAAGGTCTCATCCGCAGGGTTGCTGCTAGGATTTCCATTCCTATTTGTCTCGCCACAAGCAATCTGACCGTCTTGCTTTATGAGCTGTTGCTGGGTGCTGATAACACGTTCGGTATCGTTTTTATCACTCACCACCCGACCCAGATTCACAAACACTACTTGGCTATTACCATTATTCTCGAGACTTGGCACAACTTTTTGCTGACTTGTAGCTGCTCTCGTAGTACCCTTCCCGGAAATCACATCCTCCTCATTTAAGTTTTCATACTCACTGATGTCTATTTGCCTTTGCGCTTGAATATCTTCCTCAACTCTAAACTTTTCTACATATTTTGACTTTGGAAGCCTACCCTGTTGTTGACTTTCTAGAGTCACTACCAACTGGCTAAATACAACTGCAAAAATCGATAAGCTCAACTTCTCTCGAGTTTTCATGGCGCTCTTGGTGATAATCTTTCTATTACGCTAATCCGTTGACCACACTAATAATATTAGCTGACTAGTCAATCTCTATTCTTGATTTGCGGATATAGCAACACCATGTTCATTTGTTCTTCTCGCAGATGTCAACCTCATAGACTGATCTTGAAATTGTAAATATTTGTTCGGACGTGACGCAAAACGGAGATTTCCGTGGAGGCCGCGTGATTTGTGCACATTGAGACTCAAAACTAGTCCGGCAACTTCTCTTCATGACCGGTAGATTCATATCGGTCATCATCAAGCTGATATGAGATTACTGCAACTACTATTCACTTAGAATGCTGCAGACATTGGCGCGCGCACGTCCTTGCAGTTTTAGATTCTTGACTAGAGCTAATTCTGTATTCAAACGCGGTCTTCGAACTATGTATGCTCAGTTATTTGGAATGAATCGCTCTAAAGCATCTGCGCTTACTTATACTAACATTCTGGTCATACGGCTTCGCAAACACAATCATCTCTAATGACTGCACCTGATCATTATGACAACTGCACGCCAACATCCCCAATGCTTCTATCATCGCTGAATGCATCCCCCGCACATCCCGGCCTACGCTCTCTTTTGATATACTAGATATCAAGTCTAGTCTAAAACCAGATGAGAAGGCAATCATGACTTATGTGTCTTCTTACTACCACACATTCGCTAACAAGCAACAGGTAAGTAGGGTCGTTCATTAACAGCTAAGCTTGCCCCGACACATCTCATGAAGAACCTGAATTGACATAATCTTCTACTTACATCACAGGCTGAGACGGCGGCGAATCGGATTTGCAAGGTATTGCGAGTCAACCAAGACAATGAGCGCCTCATGGATGAGTACGAGCACTCTGCGAGTAATCTACTCGAGTGGATATACAAGACTACTCCATGGCTTGAAAACAGGACAACAGACAACAACCTCGCTGGCGCACAGCGTAAACTCGAAGAGTTTCGACGTTATCGTCAGAAAGAGAAACCGCCTCGTGTCGAAGAGAAGGCACTCCTCGAAACAAACTATAACACTCTACAAACAAAGCTACGGTTGAACAATCGTCCGGCCTATGTTCCAATGCAAGGCAAAGAGATCCTTTGCATCGGGAATGCTTGGAAAAGTTTACAGGAAGCTGAGAGAGGTTTCGAGGAATGGTTGCTCTCCGAGATGATGCGCTTAGAGAGGCTCGAGCATCTGGCTAAGAAATTCAACCACAAGTGTGACATACATGAATCATGGACTCAAGGTAAAGAAGCAATGCTACAGAGCCAAGACTATCGCAATAGTCGTCTCAATGATGTCAAAGCTATCAAGAAGAAGCATGAGGCATTCGAAAGTGACCTAACCGCTCACCGGGATCGAGTTGAACAAATTGCTGCCATAGCTGACGAGCTCCATGACCTTGGTTACTGTGACTCGGTCACAACGAATGCTCGCAGGCAGATGATATGTTCCCAGTGGGAATTATTGAAGTCATTGACAAAGAAGCGTCGTCAAGACTTGGAGTCAGCTGAACAACTTCTAGAGGCAATTGATAGACTCCATCTGGAATTTGCCAAGCGAGCAGCCCCATTCAATAACTGGCTCGACTCCTCTCGTGAGGACCTGGTCGACATGTTCATAGTTCATACTGTCGAAGAGATACAACGCCTAATAAGTGCACATGAGAAATTCAAGTCAACACTTGGTGAAGCTGATCAAGAGTATCTTTCTATCATTAGTCTATCAGACCAGGTAAAAGATATTGTCGGCCGCAATGAAATACCCGGAGGTCTAGAGAACCCTTACACGACATTGACCTCTGATGAGATATTCAAGAAATGGCACGATCTCAGAGAGCTCATACCCGAGCGCGATCAAGTTCTGAGCCGAGAACTGTTGCGCCAGGAAAGGAACGAAGATTTGCGTAGGAAATTCGCCGAGAAAGCAAATATAGTCGGCCCGTGGATTGAGAATCAGATGGACGGAGTTGCCTCTATCGGTATGGGGGTTATTGGCTCACTTGAAGACCAGCTAGACAAGCTCCGCCAACACGAGTCTGTCGTCGGAGAGTACAGACCTCACATAGATGAGCTTGAGAAGATACATCAGGAGGTCCAAGAGCACATGATATTTGAGAATCGCTATACACAATATACCATGGAGACGCTTCGGGTAGGTTGGGAGCAGCTCCTCACCTCAATACACAGAAACGTTAATGAAGTAGAAAACCAGATTCTTACTAGGGACTCTATGGGAATCACGCAAGAGCAATTGAACGAGTTCCGATCGTCATTCAATCATTTCGACAAGCAGGGAACAGGTCGCATAACGCCAGAAGAGTTCAGGTCGTGCCTTGTTAGTCTCGGCTACAACGTCCGGAACGATAGACAAGGCGATTCTGATTTCCGGCGAATCATGAGTTTGGTCGATTCGAGCAACCGGAAGTACGTCACTTTTGATGCTTTCTTGGACTTCATGACGCGCGAGAGTACAGACCGTGACACTGCAGAACAGATACTCGATTCGTTCAGAATACTCGCAAGTGATAGGCCTTTTATCACAGTGGATGAACTCAAACAAGAGTTGCCGAAAGAACAAGCGGACTACTGTATCAAGAGGATGAAACCATTTGCAAGCGGGATCGATGGAGCTTTAGATTACCATTCTTTCACAACGTCACTTTATATCAGTTCAAACTGATTGACCTTGCCGCAGTCAACGATTCTGGTCAAACTGTACAACAATAGTGGATCGTGGCCGGCTAAATGCAAATACAAGCAGATTTTCCATCCCTCCCATTTACACGTCCTCCCACATATCGAGATTTGTCGACCCATATACCCCAGAGCATATGTTGAATCTGTGCCAAGTTTAGAGGCGATCACGAGCATCTCTGCTCGATGTCGTGATGTGATTAAAGTAATGTCTTCTCTAGCTCCTTCCCAAGCTACTATTTATGACAAATACTACTTGGTGATTTGCCTATTTGTTTTATATCGAGTCTATCCAAATATATCTAGGTTCGCTGTTTCCAAAAAAGGTTGAGGTAGAAGATTTATATCCAGTCTCAAAGTGAAACATGGGTTAGCTTTTGAATGAAAGCAATTGCATGATTGCGAACCTCTTAGGCAAGTGCAAAGATTCTTGGATGAAGTCAACGGAAGTGACTGCCTGCACAAACCTGGCCGACGCGAGGAACTGGTAGCAAAAGTTTGCCCCTGTGACGACTTATGCAAGTTACACACCGTTCGAGAATTGATCATACCCCAGACTGAGACTGGACAACGTGAAGCTATTGAAATAACTAGTGCATGTCTTTACCCTGGCGACTGTTAAATTACACCGGATCCTCAAATCAAATGAGCTCAACCGAGCGGGCTCGCGCGGTTCGACAGCCTCTTACACGATGGGCCTCAACCACATGGCCGACTGGAGCGCCGAGGAACGGGCTCAACTGTCAGACCTGAGAGTTGAGATGCCGTAAGAAGCTCCCGATATCGAACAGACAGCCGAGTTTATGGCTGAACTACGCCGCCAAGACCCGAGTTCTGTGCCCGCGAGCGTCGACCGGAGCAAAGATCCGACTCGAGTCAGCAAAGTGGGAGATCAGGACCAATGCAAGCAGGCCTGTTGGGCCTTTGCTACGGTGGGACTGCTGGAGGGTCAACAGGTGGCATGAACAAACGGCTCGTCGCTAGTACCACTCAGTGCTCAGGACCTCGTCGACTGTTCGCCGATGAACGAGGGTTGCGACGGTGGCCCTACCACATGGGCTCTGAACGATGTGGCCGCGAGGGGTAGCATCATGAGCGAGGAAGACTACCCGTACACGGGGCAAAACGGCTCTTGTATGCTGGACAAGAAGCGAGTTGTGATGACAGTCGCTGGCCATGAGTTGCTCGCGGATATCATCCAATCGGAGCTTGAAGAAGTTGTTGCCAAGTATGGACCTGTGGCCATCCGACTTCTCATCCCAGAAGAACTGGCTCATTAGGAGAGCGGTGTGTTTTGGAACACCGACTGCAAATTGGCTTTGCTTAGGCACGCAGTGTTGATTGTGGGCTTTGATACAGACCCTGAGAAGGGCGATTATTGGATTGTCAAGAACTCTTGGGGAATGGGCTGGGGCGAGGCGGGCTACTTCCGTCTCAAGCGAGGATCCAACGAATGCGGACCGATATACCATTCTACTATTGCCAAATTTTGTTGGTCGCTCGCTCGACCAATAAAAATATTCATCAATTAGCATTATTTGTCAACATATGACTGCTACCCTTAGCCCTAGAGTTGCTAAGTATGAATGTGGCGCCTACAGAGCACTGTCGGCAGCCAGTCCGGTTATATCGGCCCAGGCAATACATTTTTTCGCCTCGGCTTCGGCGCGTGTGCGAAGATAACGCCTTAGATTTGGAACTACTGCTTAATGTTAACGCCACTCAATAATGATGTGAGTGTGTGTAAACTCAGCGATGGGCCGCTCTTGAAATCTCACTCAAGAAATTCTGTTCGTCGCCTCTAGAGTGGAGCTGCGCAAGTCGGCCCTCAAGTGTAAGTAATGCGACACCACCTCCACTGCATTGCTTCTGCTGATGTTGCT
>SNVD02001876.1:0-15724 GCA_013180625.2 Boswellia sacra | reverse complement strand
GTGTTTTATTAACTAGTGCTCCACCACTAGTAGCATCAATGATACTCCTTTCCATTGGTAAGAGACCCTCATAGAAATATTGAATTAGGAGTCTCACTAATTTGATGGTTTGGACAGCTAGCACATAACCTTTTAAATCTCTCCCAATATTTATGAAGTGATTCTCCATTGTGTTGTAGAATGCCACTAATATCTTTTCTAATATTTGTAACTTTCGAGGCTGGAAAGTATTTCTCCAAAAAGAGTTTACTCATCTCATTCCAAGGGGTAATGGTACCTGGTGGTAGATAGTATAGCCAATCTTGCGAATCTGCTAATGAGAATGGGAAAGCTCTCAATTAATTTGCTCTTCAGGAAAATGCCGGTTTGCTTCATACTTGAGCATACCACATGAAATTCTTTGAGGTGTTTGTTTGGATGCCCTCTCCTGCAAACCATGCAAATGTAGGCAAGAGGAAGCAGTCAAGATTTTAAGTTCAAAAATCTATCTCAAAATTGGTCCTATGCATAGCGGTTGTTGATCAATATGCAGCGGCTAACTCCTTAAAGAGTCTGATCTTTTTCCATAGCCATTTGCTTCCGATTCAGATTGGATTGAACTGCAAGAGATGGGAGGGAGATATCTCGTGCAAGCAAATCTGGAGTGGGAGTTGAAATTGACCGATTTAGCCTTAAATTCGAGGATTGGAGAAACTCCTTAATTCTCTTAAGTTGTTGATCCGCTTCTCCCTCGGACATAAAAGCGTAAACACAAACAATCAGGAAATAACAATCAAGAATCAGTAGTAAAAACAGAATAACAAATTGATTAGAAAATCAATCCCTGGCAACGGTGCCAAAAACTTGATGCATTCGAAACTAGCAAGTATACTAGTCGCACAAGTAATGAAGTGATGAGTAAGATATCATTCCCATGAGGATTGATTCTAATTAAATTTGTTATTCGAAAGCGAAAACAGAATAAATGGGGGGTTTTGTTGATTGATTAAGTAGATGAAATATTAATGCAAATAAAGAATAACACAATGCAAACTTAATTGAAGTGAGAATTAATCAATGACAAGAATTTGGCTAAGGGATCATTCTCTACCATAAGATATGGATTTGCGAATAAATCATAGAATTGTCATCCAATTACACCATTGAAATTATCAACCGTAGATAACAACAAGCTCTGTTACCCCAATCTTTCCTTACTTTGTTGTTAAATAAAACAACATCTTTATTTAATCTCTATCCATTAAACAACCTAGAACAATATCTCTAAGTTTAATTCAATGGAAGTATTACGATAAGAAAGATAGGTTGATCTAAGCAATAATCACACAGGTTTGGATTATTTAACCTAGGTTGTATTTTCCAATTGCAATCTCTGATCACAATTTTGCTGCTAATGATTCGAAATTCATGATAATTACGGATCAAGATATCTAATCTAGCAATAGGAACAACAACCAGATTTATATTCAGTTGGCCCACCCAAAACAATCAGCAAGCAAAGTCATAGCATTAGATTGAGAAAATGCAAAAAACTTCAATTAGAGAATTGGATACACAATTTCTACAAATCAAATCACAAAAAACATATCAAGGCTCTGAAATCCACTTCAACCAATTCAGATTCAGTTACACATGTTCAAAAACGTAGTCAATACAATACAATACAAAAACATTCCAGAAAATGAAAGGGAAAGGAAGAAACTTAGCAAATCATTTGCAAATCTCCTTAGATTTGTAGTTCTTCCTCTTTCCAAGCTTTCTTTCTCCTTCAAGAACTCTAAAAGATGAGAGAATTCCAGAGCTGCAGCCTCCAAGTCGTTTCCCCTTCTTCAAGTTCTCAAAATAAAACCCTAAAATGTGTTTATATACTCTGCTACAGCAACTTGTTACAGTGCCCCGTATTTAATAACATGCTACAGTGATATATGGAATTACAAATATACACTTCTCATACCATTTTTATCACAACTTTCAGTACACTACATAATTTCGTGAACCGTAAATTTCTCCAGAAAATAGACTTCGAGAGCTTTTCAATGGTATATAGCATGTTATCCGGTTAATTTTATATCGATACAATCAACTCCAAGAAATTGGTTGACTAGCAGAGGTGAAAATGAAGGGTTTTACTCCATTTTTGTGCAAGTTGCTCCAAAACTCCTACAAACATCAAAACCACACAATAACATAAAAATACCAAGGAATATAGCAAAGAAACATGGACAAATTGATATGAAAGTAATACATAAATAGACACCTATCAACAAGTTCTAAAACTTGGGTTGCCATCTCAATCGACTTATAAGGCTTCCTAGGTTGTTTAGCTTAAACACAAATCTCACACTTGTGTTTAAAATCAATTATAGTTTTAGGCACTAAGTCAAGATCCATCATTCTTTTGATTTTCTTTAACGATGCATGTCCAAGTCTCCCATGCCAAATATTAGAAGTTTCAATATTAAAAACTTTGAAAACTTTATTAGATCTTGAAAAATTATTCAACTTAAATAAACCATCACAAACATAACATTTACCCACAAATACATTATTTTTAGAGATTACAACTCTATTAGACTCTAAAACAATTTTGTATCCTTGTTGAACTAAAGAAGGCCCACTAACAAGATTTCTTCTCACTTTAGGAACATAACACACTTCCTGGAGAATTAAAGTCTTTCCAAAAGTCATCTTTAATTCAATATCTCCAATCCCAAGTACTTGTGCAGAAGTATTATTGCCTAGGGTCACACTTCCTCCACTTGAGTTCTGATAATTTTTAAAATAACTTCTATCAGAACAAACATTAATATTCGCCTCTGAATCTAGCCACCATTCATTATTTTCATAAGTAAAATTGACACCTAAAGAATTAGAATTATTATACCTAATGAGAGGTTCATTTGGTTCACTTGGACTTCCTTCTTCCAAGACATGTACTTGATCCTTTTGATCTTTATGATGTTGCTTGGGCTTATGTTTGTAGGCTTCTGTCTTTTTGTAAAAACAATCCTTTGCCATATGATTAGACCTTCCACAAACATAGCAAATCCTATCCCCTTTGCCTTTAGAATTCTTAGACCTATTATGTTGATTATTCTTATTCTTAAAGCTCCTTCTCCTAGGTTGAAAACCATTTCTCTTATTGTTCTTAAAATTCCTTGTGTTTTCAACTAAGTTTACTTTAGTACTTTCAATTTGATTAAAAGTACCAACTCTGTTATTTTCTTTAATTGTAAGTGAGTTAATCATTTGTGTCATGGAAAGAGTTCCTTGTCTATGTTTTAAAGATTTGGAAAAATCAGACCAACTAGAAGGTAACTTTTCTATTAAACATGACACCTTAAAATCTTTACTAAGAGTAGTACCATTTTTCTCAACTCTTCTCAAAAGTTCTTGGAACTTATGAATTTGATCTCTAATAAGCTTAGAATCTACCATTTTATAAAGATTAAAATTTGAAACAGCAAATCCATCTAGACTAGTGTCTTCTATCCCATAAACAGTTTCAAGAGTATTCCACAATTCTAAGGCATTTTTGGTAGTTTCATAAACATTATAGAGATGATCTGATAAAACACTTAATATTCTATTGTGACAATAATAATCTATTGCCTCTTTTGACATTTGAGTTGTGGAAGTAAAAGTGGAACTAGAGGCTTCTTGGGTTGCAGATGTATTGCTAGGTTGACTAGATGGTTCAATAGGTTGACTAGTTGGTTCAATAGCCGAAATTAAACCTAGAACAATGAGCCAATATTTCAATTGTCTTTGCCATCTCCTAAAATTTTGTCCATTAAATTTTTCAGGTTTTCTACTATTTGCTTCCTCAATCTTATTCATTGTCTTTACACTAAAGTATCTAAAAGCAAAGGAAATAACTAATATAGATCTACGCACAATATATAAAATAAATATCACAAAATATTCAATATGCAATTAATAAAAATTTCAAACTAATTAAATAATTAGTAGACACTCATGAAAAATATGTAATCGATAATTAAATTACATAACTATTTTAAATTTGAAAGCAAAATAAAACCGTTTAGAGTTTTTAAACTAATAAATTAATAAAAGTTATAACAACTTTAGTATCATAAATATTTTAGAGTTATAACAGAAACTTAAATATTTAAGACAAAAGTAATGTAACTTTCAATTTTATAAATAAAATTTAATGCATTAAAAATTGTAACAGAAACTTAAATATATAAAAAAATGTAACCTTCAGTTTTATAAATAAAATTTAATGTATTCAAAATTTCAAATTTTGTCTAAATAATTTATTATTCTATTGCAAACATAACTTCAAGTCTTAAATGAATTTAAAACAAACTTTAAGAAATAATTATGATATGTAGAAAAATGCTTTGTAAGTCACCTTGCAATAATATATATATATTTTAAGTCAAACCAAGCAATGATTTATTAATTAAATATTATATTATAATAAATACACACACAATTATATAATTACAATAAACAAATTAAAATTTATAAAATATATATACGAATATCAAAACAAACGAGTGAGTAATCTTTGACTTTAGATTGTTTGAAATATATTATTAATTCACCAAATAACACATGCTCAATCAGTATTATTTTAAATATATTAAATAAACAAATAACAAAATAAATAACAAATATAAAAACTATAAAAGCAAGTTAGAAAAATCTGGCTTGTGCTATGAGAGGCACACGTAAAGCGTTGTCCTAAAGCCAAAGAGTCCTCCCCTTCATGCGGGTAAAAGACTGTCCTCAAGGGCTCCAAGATACAACTTAGTAGCTCTCAGCCACTCTCCTCGATGAGCACGATCATCGGAAGAATATGAACCAGTCTTACAAGTCGTAGTTGTAAAATTGTAGAATTTTGGAATTGAAAATGGGGCAGTGATGGCTTTGATGATTAGTCTCTAAAAATTGAACCTGAAGACCTCTTTATATACTAACGTACCTAGACATTGTAACCTATATGATTAATAGTGTAACTTCTATAACATAATGTGCTTATAAATTATGTAACCTACAAATGAAATTAAACTTTGTAACTCATGCAATAAATTTTATAACTCATGCACAATTAGGTTTTATAACTCATAAAATTTAAAACCTTTTTTTTTCCAACATAATATTTTAGTGATCATTTTCTCAAATGACTATGTTTCTTCTCGATGGTGATTGGGGGAACTGGCAAAGATTCTTGAATGTAGAGAAACCAATGGCCAAATAGTTTATACTAGTTTTCTACCATGCTAACCCATCCGATGTGCGAAAAGAAGCTGGAAGCTTTGAAGAAGTATGAAGAGCATTTCAAGGACATGCTAAATAGAGTGCAGAGGTGGAGAGCTACTATGACAAAACTAGCTGATTTATCTGGATAGGATTTGATGGTGATTAGGTAATTTTATGAGACCCTAGCTTTTATTCTATCTAATAATCTGATTGGATTTAAAATATCATTACATGAGTATATAAGACTTTTTGGTACTTGCCTTACATTAACTACTTAAATATTGCAGTGATTTAATGATTTATTTAATTTCAATAGCTTGAATGTTATTCCAATTTCCCTAAGAGTCATGTGTGTGTGTGTGTGTGTGTGTGTGTGTGTGTGTGTATTATACTTTTCTAATTCTTTTGTTATTATCATATGTAACTTGCTAGTTTTGTTTTTCCTTCTTGCTAGGTGTTGTGTCTCAACTTTACAGAAAAAGTGAAAAGGCAATTGTATCTTTAGCAAAGAAAATAAAAATACAAAAATATCCTTCATGGCAAAAAAGTCTAAAATGTCCTTGATGTTGCGAGACGTCCATCCAAATTGGAAGAGTTAGTCCACATCACCTCAAAATTGTTGGCCAGTCAAGAAGTGCCATGTTGCAACTACTTGTTGATGATGCAAGAAAAGGTAGAAGGAAAAGGCCGAAAAAGTCCCTGGAGGAAAAGGAGAGGTGGGAGTAAACAAAAGAGACAAGTGATGGTATGTGTAAATGGCTGATTCTGATAGAAAGACTGATTTTGAATACTAGAAATATGTGATTCTGTTATTGACCTAGAACTATTTTAGAAATGATCATAAGTCCAAGGAAAATATTTTAAGACATTCATTGAATCTGGAACTCTAGAAGAAATGACTTAAAAAGTATCCTTGAGTGTGACAGAAAAGAAAGACTATAATGCAATCGTTGCAGAAAGACGAGAAGGAAAAGTTTTACTATATTGACTTAGACTGAGGTTAATGACTATAGAATGACTGTGTTTGGGTTAAATGATGATTCACATGGACTCAACATGTATTGAGGTAGTGTTGTAAGTTGAGCATGAACTGATGAGGAATGAAATACTTTTCTAGCCAAATTGCAAACTGAAAATTGTGTGAATGGCTTTGAATGTTGATATATGTGTATTTGCTAGATGATTTTAGGTGAATGTTAATGAATAAAATGTATGCTAAGACTTTTTTTTTATATTAGTGAACAAAATTGTTTGATAATGAAGGATAGAATAGTAGGACTAATACTAAAAGTAGGATTCTATTTATCTAGATAAGGATACGGCTTAAGAGTTTATTTAAAATAATATAGGATAATATGGGATAATGCATGAAAATAAATAATTAATATTTATCTATAATGTAGGAATAATGCAAGAAAAGATCTCTAGCCTTAATCACACCTTTTTTACCATCTTGCGCTCACCTTTAACCTTAGTGATTAATTACCAAAATACCCCCCTGGGCTTGGGTTCAACTAATTGGGCTAAGTGGGCCTCATGTCTTTTGTTTATACCAACCAAAACACAGTTCAGTAAAGAGCCCCCTGGGTGGCTTGGGTCCGCTTTGCCTTAGGCTAAATACAGCTTTAGGACATAGAGTTAGAGTCGGATTCAAATTTAGATTCAGATTTATAGGATTCCATGATATTGGCCTTTAGGCTCTAACATACCATGAACCATGGCCCAATGTACAACATGACAGAATATATACACGTATAGATTTGTGCTTGCTAGGCTTTTCATATTGGGCTATTAGATTCAAAGTTTAGAGGCCTTTTTACAGATTATAATAATTTGATGTGAAGTGCCATGGCCATGGATTTTGTAACAGATTCAGATTCAAATATGTTTTGGGCTTTGTTAAGGGCCTATTAGGCTGGGACAAAATTAAGCATCAACACTAGGTCCAAATTTAAACTGGTTGCTGGAATTGCTCAAGATATTTTGAAGAAATTAATTGAATGACATATCGCCTTTAAGTGATAATCATGAGGGCCTTGCTATAATAGATTCATGTATTAAGCAAATCAAATCAGCTTTGGTAGAGTCTAAAGTTGTAGGAATTGGAGAAATAGGTGGTATAGGTAAAATGATCATTGCTATGGCTGTTTTCAATTGTATTTCAAGACAATTTGATCGTCACTGGTTCGTTGAGAACATTAGGGAAAAATTGGAGAAATGTGGTACTAGAATACTTCACTTACAAAATAAAATTATTTCTAGAATATTAGGAGAAGAAAATCATGCGATTGACCCTCCCCTTACTATGCCTCAATTGATAAAGGATAGGCTTCGATGCATAAAAGCTTCAGTTGTTCTTAATGATGTGAATAACTCTAGACAATTAAACCTTTTTATAGGAGGGCTTGAACTATTAAGTGTTGGAAGTGGAATCGTTCTAACTACTAGGGATGATCAAGTGCTTTCTAGGTATGACGTGAATATCGCAGATAAGGTTTAAGGATTTAACTATAGTGAAGCTCTTTGGTTTTTATCGAATTGTGCCTTTAGACATATTGAATAACTCTTAGACATAATATTAGCGTATGCTAAAGGGAATCTGTTAGCACTTGAAGTGTTCGATACTTCACTTTATGGAAAGAGCAAAGAAGAATAGGAAAGTGTTATACATAACTTAGAAATTATTTTTGACACCCAAATTCATGATGTTTTGAAAATTAGTTTTGATGGATTAAATAAGATAGAGAAGAGTGTTGACATTGCTTGTTTCTTTAAATGAGAGAATAAAGATCATATGGTATATATACTAGAGGGCTCTTATAAACCTATGCTATATTGCCTTCATGTTCTCATTGATAAATCACTTATAAAAGTTTCAAACAATAAGCTACAAATGCATGACTTATTGGGCTTTGTTAAGGGCCTATTAGGCTGGGACAAAATTAAGCATCAACACTAGGTCCAAATTTAAACTGGTTGCTGGAATTGCTCAAGATATTTTGAAGAAATTAATTGAATGACATATCGCCTTTAAGTGATAATCATGAGGGCCTTGCTATAATAGATTCATGTATTAAGCAAATCAAATCAGCTTTGGTAGAGTCTAAAGTTGTAGGAATTGGAGAAATAGGTGGTATAGGTAAAATGATCATTGCTATGGCTGTTTTCAATTATATTTCAAGACAATTTGATTGTCACTGGTTCGTTGAGAACATTAGGGAAAAATTGGAGAAATGTGGTGCTAGAATAGTTCACTTACAAAATAAAATTATTTCTAGAATATTAGGAGAAGAAAATCATGCGATTGACCCTCCCCTTACTATGCCTCAATTGATAAAGGATAGGCTTCGATGCATAAAAGCTTCAGTTGTTCTTACTGATGTGAATAACTCTAGACAATTAAACCTTTTTATAGGAGGGCTTGAACTATTAAGTGTTGGAAGTGGAATCGTTCTAACTACTAGGGATGATCAAGTGCTTTCTAGGTATGACGTGAATATCGCAGATAAGGTTTAAGGATTTAACTATAGTGAAGCTCTTTGGTTTTTATCGAATTGTGCCTTTAGACATATTGAATCACTCTTAGACATAATATTAGCGTATGCTAAAGGGAATCTGTTAGCACTTGAAGTGCTCGATACTTCACTTTATGGAAAGAGCAAAGAAGAATAGGAAAGTGTTATACATAACTTAGAAATTATTTTTGACACCCAAATTCATGATGTTTTGAAAATTAGTTTTGATGGATTAAATAAGATACAGAAGAGCATGTTTGTTGACATTGCTTGTTTCTTTAAATGAGAGAATAAATATCATATGGTATATATACCAGAGGGCTCTTATAAACCTATGCTATATTGCCTTCATGTTCTCATTGATAAATCACTTATAAAAGTTTCAAACAATAAGCTACAAATGCATGACTTATTGTAAGAAATGGGTCAAGGAATTGTTCCCAAGAATCCCCACCCCCATCCCCCCCCCCCAAAAAAAAGCCAAGCAAAAATAATAGGTTGTGGCATCATGACTATGTCTACCACGTACCATAAAAGAATAAGGTAAGAGCTAGCTAATTTGATTTTATAATTCCTTATAATATTGGATATCCAATACATAATGAATCATATAAATTTCATTTTAGTTACTATAAATTTTTT
Organism: Boswellia sacra; assembly: GCA_013180625.2. Classification (NCBI taxonomy): domain Eukaryota; kingdom Viridiplantae; phylum Streptophyta; class Magnoliopsida; order Sapindales; family Burseraceae; genus Boswellia; species Boswellia sacra. The sequence continues at coordinate 6,332 of SNVD02001876.1, read as the reverse complement.
GAAGCTTTTGTGTCTTTTATGTTGACATACTCTTTTCTTTTGGTTTTTAAAGGGACTAAAGCAATTGAAGGTATATTTCTAGATATCTTTAGAACTGAAGAAATATAATTAAGTTGCAAAGTCTTTGTGAATATGACCAATCTTAGAATATTTAAATTCTATGTGCTAGACTGGTATTTTGGAGACTATGCAAATATCTGTAAAGTATATATTCCTTGGGGACTAGAGTATCTTCCAAATGAATTGAGATATCTCTATCGGGATGATTATCCTATGAAGACATGGCCATTGAAATTTTGTCCGGAGAAGCTTGTTGAGCTTGAATTGCCTCGTAGTAATATTGAGAAACTCTCAGAAAAAAAAGAGGTGTAAGATATTATTTAAAATTATATCATTTCTTGGAATGCAAATTGTGTTCATAGCCATTGTCATATTTTGACAATTTTTACTTCTGGTTACAGCATGCTTGCAATTTAAAATCGATTAATCTTTGTGGCTCCAAGCAAATCATCCATTTCCGAAACATTTCAAATGCCACAACGCTCGAGAGTATAAACCTTAAGGAATGCAAAAAGTTGCTTGGTTTCCCTTCATCTATCCAATATTTCACCAATCTCCATGCTTTACATCTGAATGGTTGTAAAGGCCTTAAGAGTATTCCAAGGAACATTTATTCCAATTTCCTACATCAATTGCATGTCTACTTATGTTGGTTGTATTAGATCTAAGGTATTGCGAAAGGCTCAAGAGTATTTCACCTAGTATGAGTAAACTGAGATATCTTTCTTCCCTTGGTCTCCTAAATTGTTTGAAACTTGAGAGTCTCCCAAAAAACACAGAAGAAATGAAGTACATAAAAGCACTTGATTTAAGTGGAACACCAATTAGAGAGCAATCAGATTCGATGAAACATCTAATTTAGCTTGATCGTTTGTGGTTGGAGAATTGTGAAAATATTGAGAACATTTTTTATAGCATTTGCAATTTATCACATTTGAAATTTATAAGTGCAAGAAGAAATGCCATTGATGTAGGGCCCATTAGATTAAAATTAGGAACAAAACTAGGATTTTAATTATATTTTAGGGATTTTAATAAGTTAGAGATTTTAACAATTATTAGAGATTTTGACATCCTAAACTAGGAGTAATCCTGATTTAAGTTATTTTCCTAATTAATATTTTGCCATTGTGCTTAGGATATATTTTTTGTATTTTCTAGTTAGACTACGATTGAGTTCTATTTTGTAATAGGATTTTATTTTCTAGTAGAACTACATTTTAAGGTCCTATAAATAGGTGCTTTTAGTTATGTTATTTTTTGAACTTGGTTGTTATTGGTTTTTGATCTCTTAATAAAAAGATTATTTCTCTTGCAATTTCACTCAACTTTTCCTTTAATTTCTTCTGTTATTTCTTTCATTTCTTCTATCTATATCTCACTCCCTTTCTTTTAATTATCAATTGGTATCAGAGCGTGGTTTGTTGCCCTTCTATACTAGTTATCATTTATTTATTTGTGTTTAATCCATAAACCCTAAATTTTCCATCACCATCAAGTTCATCTCCCATATCTATTCAATTTCGTCACTCATCAACCATGAATTTTTGCCAACAATTAAAAAAGAAATTTGACACAATCATTATTCACATTGAAGTTACTGTTTACGCTAAAATCACTGTTCACTAAAGTCACTGTTCATGCCACCACCATCAAAATCTCTTTGTCCTGACCGATAAACCGTCCTTCAGCATCAACTTCAAATTCTCACTAGAATCGTGTCAAAGCATCATTCGAGGTTTTGTTGCTTGCCTAAAATATCAATTTGCCCCCCTAACTTTTTATTTGATCCTCCAGGTTTCAAAATTTTCACTTTAACCCATATAAGTTTAGCCTTCTGAAGTTTTGTTTCATATTATTTTGGTCCATACGACTAATCATGTCAAGAATGAACTTTATAGGTTGGAGAAAACGTTTGATAGAATTGAAGTTTGATTTGATGAAATCATTACAATTTCTATTGAAGCGTTTAACCTTGATCCTGCCTTCCTTCTTTCCTTCCTTCCTTCAAGGTCTTGTGTGCAAAAACAAAATACCAAGAACGAACCTTTGGAAGATGAAATTATAAGCAAGGATGAATGTAATGATTCTAGTAAAGATGATGAAGCAAATCTTAAAGATAGGCATGAATCTAAAAGTGACATTGAAATGAAGAGTGAGATGAATTATATTGATGATTTGAAGCCTACATATGAGGTTGAATCCATACGTGAAAAAGAATCTCATGAGATTATTCAATAAATTGATTTCATAGGTTGTAATTTATATTTGTGTTTTGCTACCCCTATCATTGGGTCATAAATTTTTCTATCATGTATGCCTACACTGTTAGATCATCGTGAAACAAAGATATGGGTTGACAACTTCCAATGGTCGTGCAAGAAAAAACGTAGTGTTTCCTTGTGTATTGGCTACTTCCTCCCTAATAACTCGCAAGACTCGAGCTCATTCAAGTGAAAGAGAATTATTGTATGACCCATTATATTAAAATTAGGAATAAAATTAGGGATTTCAATTAGATGTTAGGGATTTTGATAAGTTAGAGAATTTGACTTTTATTAGGGATTTTGACTTCTTAAATTAGGAGTAATCCTAATTTGAGTTATTTTCCTAATTAATAGTTTGCTATTTTGTTTAGGATTTATTTTTGTTATTTTCTAGTTAAACTGGGATTGAGATTCTATTTTCAGATAAGATTTTATTTCCTAGTAGAATTATATTTTAAGATCTTATAAATAAGAGCATTTAGTTATGTTATTTTTTTTAGACTTGTTTGTTGTTGGTTTTTGGACTTTTAATAAAATGAATATTTCTTCCTCAATTTCACTCTACTTCTCCCTCAATTTCTTCTATCATATCTCTCATTTCTTCATTCTACATCTCACTCCATTTCTTTTAATTTAAGGAACCCCGTTCTTATCAATTGGTATCAGAGCATGGTTTGTTGCTCATTCGTAATAGTTATCATTTATTTATTTTTGTTCAATCCATAAACCCGAAATTTCCCACCACTATCAATTTCATCACTCATCAAGCATCAATATTCGCTAACATTTAAAAAAAAAATTCAACACAGTCACTGTTCACATCGAAGTTATTGTTTATGCCAAAATCAATATTAGTCTAAGTCGCAGTTCATGCTAAAGCCACGGTTCAACGCCACCACCATCAAAATCTCTTCGTTATAGCCTACAAGATGTGCTTTAGCACCAGCTTCACATTCTCACTAGAAGCTTCTCAAAAATGTCATCCAAAGTTTTGTTGCTTGTGAAAAATATCAATCTACCCCCTCAAGTTATGACTTGATCTCCAGGTTATAAAATTTTTATTTTAACCCATATCAATTTAGCCTTCTGAAGTTTTGTTTCATATTATTTTGGTCCATATAGCTAATCATGTCAAGAATGAACTTTATAAATTGAAGAAAACATTTGATAGAATTGAAGTCTGATTTGATTAGATCATTACAATTTCTATTGAAACGTTTAACCTTGATCCTACCTACCTTCCTTTAAAGCCTTGACTGCAAAAACAAAATACAAATAATGAACCTTTGGAAGATGAAATTATAAGTTAAGATGAATGTGATGAATATGATTCTAGTAAAGATGATGAAGCAAGTGAGGTTGATCTGCAAGATGGGCATGAATCTAAAGGTGATATTGAAATCAAGAGTGAGATGAATTCTAAGGATGATTTGAAGCCTACATGTGAAGTTGAATCCATATATGAAAAAGAATATCACGAGATTATTCAAGAAATTGATTTCATAGGTTGTGATTCATATTTGAGTTTTGCTACTTCTATCATTAGGTCATCAATTTTTCTATCATGTATGCCTACACTGTTGCCATTGCCTCCATCAGGTATAGATAATTTTGATGAATAAATATTTCAAAGCTTGCCTACGATACATGTCATATTTACAATCTACTTGAATTTGAATGACAACATTTTGAGACAAAGAATTGAACATAAGACAATGACATTATGACTTTATTATGGAAAGGTTAGTCAGTCCTTCTCTTTCCCCCCCTCCCCCTCTCTCACTTTTATCTCTCATGTTCTCACATCAAATATCCTTCATTTCATATCACAAGAAATACCTGTACTCAGCTTTTGTTTACTTGGAAGTGAAATTCCTAAGTGGTTTAACCATAAAAACTTAAGGTTGTCCATAACTATCAAGCTATCTCAACATTGTTGTAACAAAAGGCTCATTAGATTTACTTTATGTGCTATTATTACATTTGTGAGGTATTGTCATGGAGGTAATATTCAAGTCAATTGTAACTACACTGAATATAAGTTAGTTGTTATGGAAGTTACGATAAGTTTTTCACCTATGAAGTCATACTGCATAGTGATTGGTTTTATTCCTTGCATGGATGTAAGGCTACTAGAGTGTCATTGTCACCATGCAACTTTCCCATTTAAGTCACAATATGCCACAAATTTACGTAAGGCAAAATGTTGCCAACATTTTGTTGACCCAGGTATGGCAACCCAGGAGGGGGGGGGGGGGGGGGGGGGGGGGGGGGGGGTGAATTGAGTTTTTATTTATAAAAACAGATTTAGAAAACTTTTCTTGAAAGATGAAAATTATTTAAATCTTTCTTTGAGAACAAAGGTGAAGAAGATGAAAATAGAATGCAATCAAGAGAATGACAATAAAGAATAATCACAAGTGCAAGTAAATGTAAAGAGGAAAGGGATAGAGAGAGTGCAAACTCAATTTACGTGGTTCGGCAAATCTTGCCTACGTCCACGGGCTCCTAGCTCCACGAGCTAAGCTTTCCACTAAGTTGTAGAATCTTTACAACTTGCTTGATGAACAACCTCACAAAGACTTTTTCTTCCAACTCTTGATAACACCACACCAAGAGTTCTTCTTGATGAACAACCTCACCAAGGCAACTTCCTTCAACCCTTGATAACACCACACCAAGAGTTCTTCTTGATGAACAACCTCACCAAGGCAACTTCCTTCAACTCTTGATAACACCACACCAAGAGTTCTTCTTGATGAACAACCTCACCAAGGAAACTTCTTTTAACTCTTGATAACACCACACCAAGAGTTCTTCTTGATGGACAAACTCACCAAGGAAAGAGTTCTCTCAAGGATAACTTTTATCCTTTACAAGAAGATCTCACTCTCACCATAATACAAAAACAAAGAAAATTTCTACAACAAAAGTACAACTCTCTTCAAAGAGTAGATAAAGAATATAAAAGCTCTCTAGACTTGATATTTCTCTTGTTTTTTTTTTTGTGCTTGATAAAATGCTTCTCTTGCACTTATTGAATGCATGGGAGAATGGCTCCTTTTATAGGCAAATGAGATGAACTTAATCAAGTGAAGACACCAACTCTAAATTTTCTGCCCACCATAAAAACCGTAATATTGTCTACCATTTTTGTCAATGTTTTGTTTGAAATTTGAAAATCTGAAAAACATAAAAGATTTGCACATTTGAATAAGCTTTTCAACGCATCAAGAATCAAGTCATTTGGATATCTGTAGCTCAAGATATGGCCAAAACACCATTCGGTGCTCATGTGACTTGATTTTTCTTTCTTGTGTCAGTCCACTAAATTGAATGATAATTCTGTCAGCCTTACATTTGAAATTTGAATTTATTAAAAACATGAAATATCTGAATATTTGAATAAGCTTTCCAAAACATTAAGAATCAAAGCATTTGGATATCTTTATCTTAAGATATGGCCAAAACACCATGCGGTGCTCATGTGAGTTGATTTTTCTTCTCTGTGTCAATCCACCGAATTTCATGTCAATTATGTTAGCCTTCCATTTGAAATTTGAATTTCTTCAAAACATATGAAATGTGCCTCATTAAGTTCTCTTTCCAATGCCATAAGAATCAAGTTATTTTGATTTTTCTAGCTCAAGATATGTCCAAAAGAGTATTCGGTGCTCATATAAGCTACTTCCATTTGTCTTTCAACTTGCATGATGATTTGGACAACTTTACACTTGAAATTTGAATTTCTTTAAAACATAGAAATGTTATAAATTGAGTAAGCTTTCCAAAAGCTTAAGAATCACATCATTTGGACATTTATAGAGAAATATATGACCAATTGATTGAACATTGCTCATGTGTCACATTCCTTGAGTCAAAACTTGTTCTTAAACTTTGGTGCCTTTAACATGTAGTCTTATCCTTAGCTTAACAATTCATTTTAATAAGCCTCTTCTTGATTTTACAATTATTTCAATGATCTTATTCTTGCACATAAATAAA
>SNVD02001875.1:0-158051 GCA_013180625.2 Boswellia sacra | reverse complement strand
GTGATTTTCTCAATATATGCTATTTTGTCTGTTAAAACAGTCTCAAGTTCAGTGATGCAATTTTCAGCATAAGCTTTTTCACATTTCAGAACTTCAATCTCCCGCTTCAAGGTGTTGATTTCTTCTTTCTGGCTCAGCCATTCACCATAGAGTGCATTGTACATTTCTTGCAATTCTTCATAATATTCTGGTCCATCTTCTTCATCTGAATGATCAACATTGTCTTGACAGTCTTCTGTTATGCCTGACATAACAGCCTTTCCTTTATCTGCTGCAGATGCTGTAAATGCAACAAAATTGCTCATACATTCTTGGTCTTCTAACTCTGATTCTGATTTATCACTCCAGGTTGCTGTCAGCCCTTTGTTTTTCTTCTTGAGATTAGCACATTCAGATTGAATATGCCCATAACCAAAACATTCATAACACTGAATCTGCCTTTTCTTTTCGAGTTGTTTCGGTTTCTTTTTATCATTCTCCTTGCTGAATTTTCTAAACTTTTCTTCACTTGAGTTTGATGGCTTTCCTTGATTCTTTTTCCTGAAATTTCTTTTCATGAACTTGACATAATTTTTTATTAGAAAAGTAATTTGCTTAGAATCAATTTCATCAAGCTCATCACTACATTCATCATCAGATTTTTCAGCTTTCACATTAAATGCAATGCTTTTACCTTTTTGTCTCTGAGTACTTTGATTTATTTCAAAGTTTTGGAGAATACCAATCAGTTCATCAACTCTCATTTCATCAGTGTTTTTAACTTCCTCAAGAGCTGAAATTTTAGGTTGAAATTTGTCTGGTATAGACCTAATTATTTTACTAACAACTTCTGCATCAGTAAAATTTTTACCAAGCATATATGCTGAGTTTGTAATGTGACATATCTTAGAGTAAAAATCAGAAATTGATTCATCCTCATGCATCATCAGATTTTCAAATTGAGAATTTAGCCTCATTAGCTTAGATCTTTTAACAGATGTAGTACCTTCATGTTTTACCTCAAGTATGTCCCATGCATCTTTGGTCGCATTGTATCTAGAAATCTGTTCGAAGTTGTTTAAGTCTACTGCAGCAAAGATTGCATTAGGAGCCTTGGAGTTCCAACTGGATCGTCGGTATTCTTCATCAGACCATTCATCCTCTAGTTTTGGTTCGGCATTACCGAAGGCATTCAGCTTTGTTGGGGGTGTCCATCCCTTGAGTACACTCATCCATGCCTACCATCAAGAGACTTGATATACATCATCATTCTTACCTTCCAATATGGGTAATTACTGTCATCAAGAATAGGTGCTTGCATTCCAGATCCTCCATTGCAGATAAACTCTATCCTCCCAGATCAACTTGATCATTTTCTTCACTTGTCTATCAGTGAACCCGCTCTGATACGAATTGAAAGTTCTGGAGGTATGCAGTTACAAATAACAACACAGTCAACTGTAATGTAAATAAACACAGGAGGATTTTTACGTGGTTCGGTTATAAAAACCTACGTCCATGGACAGCTATAGAGTTGCAATTCACTATGTTCTTATTTGTACAATCTTTATGACCCTTTACAGTGCTGATTCACTCTCACACATAGACCTAATCTTTGACAAACAAGATCTTCACAAAGATCCTAAACAATAGTGACACTGCTCACTCTTTGTCACAGATAACTTAACAGAATATTGTTACGTTATACATAACACTTGATGTCTGGTACAAAATTACATAAACACTCAACCCTCAAGTTTTCCTAAATGTCTACTAACTCATTCAGACTTGATCAACAACTCATGTACGATTTTAACTCTCATACATGAAAATAAAGACTTAATGAATCAAATATATAAATACATTCCTTTGCGTCAAATCTTTTCTCTTATGAAGTCATGGAATGTCGTGATCAACAATCAACAAACAACAATTTCTCTTGCGCAAAGACTCTCTCTCTCTCTGTCTTCCCTTTTGCCAACTTTTTCAACATCAATATATATTGAGAGGTCTTGAAACAATCTTCCTAAAAGTCCTGTAGAGATCTCAATCAAGATCACATTAGGATTAGGATAAAATAAAATGGGAAACGTTTATAGTTAACTCCTAAAGTAATAAGGACACATTAACTATCCTCCTATTCTGATTAGAATACAAGAAGTATTATCCTGATCTAGAGAGATATTTATTTTGAATCAAAAAACTTCATATGATAATTATCTAAAAATAGTAAAATAGGAATCAAGATACCTTTCTTACTTTAGTCACAAGTTAACCAAAAATTGGAACATGTGCATGTCACATGTTTTACATTAACACTAACACTAAACATACTGATAAGCAATTTTGATTGGATATTCTTGATAAAATTGAAGACCCAAGTATTAAAATAGAATATTTAATAAGATTGAAAGAAATACTAGAGCATGAAAGTAGCATTAAGACTCCAAAAACATTTAGTTTAAAAAAAATATGGGTTAAATATCCATCACAAACTCTATTCAAACAACCTACTACAGGAGAATTACAGCAAGAATTAGAAATTTAAAGGAACAAATAAAAGAAATTGAAAAAGAATTCAAAATCAACAATTAGAACAACGCCAAACTAAAACTAGATTAATAATACTTGAATCTAAAAAAAAATATCAAAATCTAGGTTCTAGTTCACAAATAGAAACAGATTATGTACAAATTATAGACAAAATTAATTATCAAAAATGGTACATAGGAATATTATTACGCATAGACAATTATTTACAAATAGAAACAATTGCTTTAGTTGACTCAGGAGCAGACCAAAACTGTCTTAGAGAAGATCTTATTCCAACACAATATTATGAGAAAATGTCTGAAAGGCTACATGGTGCAAATGGAATGACTTTAGAAGTCAAGTATAAGTTATCAAAAGTCAAAATATGTAATCAAGGATATTGTTTTAAAACAACATATATATTAGTAAAAAATCCTAGTCAAAATATCATCTTAGGTAGTCCATTTTTAACATAAGTATATCCATTTATAGTTGATAGTCAAGGAATTCATATTAAAATTATGGGAACAAAAATAAGTTTTAAATTTTTATCACCAGTAGACACTAAAGAAGTTCATTTACTACAACAAAATACAATTACTAATTAAACAAGTTTATTTAATAATTAATAAACACAATCATATTAATTATCTACAAAAAGAAATTAAATATAAAAGAATTGAAGAATAATTAGAAAAACCTAATATCAAGTATGACATAAAAGAAATTGAAAATAAATTTAGAAAAAAAGTATGTTCAGATTTGCCTAATCAATTTTGGGATAAGAAAAAACATGCTTTACCATATATTAAAGAATTTAATGAAAAACAAATTCCAACAAAAGTTATGCCAATTCAAATGAATCAAGAATTATTAAAAAAGAAATTAATAAGATAATCGAAACCACCTTGGAGTTGTGCAGCATTTTATGTTAATAAAAGCTGAATTAGAAAGAGAAGTTCCAAGATTAGTAATCAATTACAAACCTTCAAATAAAATATTACAATGGATAAGGGACATATTCCTAACAAATGAGATTTAGTTAAAAAACTTTATGTTGCAATATTACTTTCAAAATTTGATATGAAAAGTGGATTTTGGCAAGTTCAAATTGCAGAACAAGATAGATATAAAGTAGCTTTTACAGTTCCATTTGAGCATTATGAATGAAATGTAATGCCATTTGGATTAAAAAATGCTCCACCTAAATTTCAACATATTATGAATGGCATATTCAACCCTTATACAAAATTTATTATTGTGTACATAGATGATGTATTAATCTTTTCCGAAGCTATAGAACAACATTTTAAACATTTAAAAATATTCTTTTATATAGTCAAGAAAAATGGTTTAGTAATTTTTGCCCCTAAAATGAAATTATTTAAAACAAAAATAAGATTTTTAGGATATGACATATATCAAAGAACAATAAAACCTGTTCAAAGAGCAAAAAAATTTCTGACAAATTTTTTTATGAAATTAAAGATAAAAATCAATTACAACAATTCTTAGGATCTTTAAATTATGTCTCAGATTTCTTTCCAAATCTTAGAAAACTATGTAAACCTTTATTTAAAGACTTCAAAAAAATCCTTTGCCTTGGACAGATGAACAAACTAGGATAGTCAAAATCCTAAAAGAAAAAGTCAAAACACTTCCTTGCTTAGGAATTCCACATCCTAATAGATTTATGATTGTAGAAACAGATGCCTCCAAAATAGGATATGGAGGTATCCTTAAGCAAAAATTATCATAATCAAATAAAGAAGATTTAGTTAAGTATCATTTAGGATTATGGCTCGGACCACAAAAGAATTATTCGACTATTAAAAAAGAAATTTTATCAATTGTTTTATGCATTACAAAATTTCAAGATGATTTATTTAGCAAAACATTTTTACTCCGTATTAATTGCAAATCTGCAAAAGAAGTTTTACAAAAGGATATTAAAAATTTAGTTTCTAAACAAATTTTTGCAAGATGGCAAGCAATTTTATCCGTATTTGATTTTGGAATTGAATTTATTAAACGGGAAAATAATTCTATTCTAGATTTCTTAACAAGAGAATTTTTATAGGACAAAATCAAAAAATGAAATACTTGGTGAGAATAGTCAAAATGTTAGACAAAAAGATTATGAAAGCTAGTGATTACATCATGGTAAAAACTAAAGTGTATTCAAGTTACAGGTGTGGGCAAAGTCCCCATTGCAAATACTTATTTAGTTTTAGTTGAATATCCTCTTTTGTCATTTTTTGTAGCTAGGTCATCTACCCAACCAGGTACTCAATTAGCAACTGGGTCATCTACCCAGGTAGGTTCGTCTATTCAAAACTCTAATTACATAACTAAGAGTTAACGTCAACATCTCCAAGTTACTCAGTACACTAAGTCAGTTTCTTTAGTTGAATTAAAATCTCGTACTCAAAGATTATTCCTTCCAGATTGTCAATATATTACGGATAATCCATTGAAAAATCGTCAATTTTATGAGTTGATTCTAGTTGATACTGATAGCTTAGAAATAGTCCATCATAAAGATCCCAAAACTCCTGACCAAATTTGTTACTCAACCTATAAAATAAAAAAAAACTTTAAAACCCCTAGAGAATTTGGTACCCAATCCATCTGAACCAATGTTTCTTTCTCAATTCCTTATGAACCAAATGGTTATAATTATGTAGAGTATCAAAAATCTTGGTTTAATATGTTTTATCTTAGAATATTTGATCATTCGTGGTTTATTCATTTTGATACTAGGTGTCAAAAGTTTTATCTATCCTGGTTCTTAGAATAGTGGTATTATTTAGGACCTAATCCAGCAATTTTTCTAGAACAAATTAATCAATTATCCTTTGCTTATTATAAAAAACATACTGATACCCCAGACCAACTTTTATCCAACAAATCAGTTTCCATATATATTTTCAAATTCTTTAGATTTTATCCTGGTCATATACTATTGATTCCTATTATTCAAATTGCTATTTATCACTAGTTAAAGAATTTAGAATTAAGTGGTGGGATAAGTATGATATTTCAAGATGTTAAATTCAAAATATTCAGCAATGGATCAAGTCTGATAAAAAGCCTATTCAATCTCAGTCCAAGCCCAAAGAGAAATCAATCAAGCCCAATTCTCCATCAAAAATAGAAGTCCAAGCCCATGACAAATCAACATCATTAAAAAGCTCCAAGAAGAAGAAGTTAAAAAGTGAACAGCTCAAGCAATTAATGGCACATATTCAATAGATTTCGGACAGCGCATCCGACAATACTCCAGAAAATCCAGATGAAGATTCGTTTGTTGGACCACTTTCCCAAGATCCTTATGATCTGTAAGCAATAAAGTCAAGTATATCCAACTCACATCCAACTCACTTTCTAGAAGAACGGTGGAAAAGTGAAGCAAGTAAGCTTATCTCATGCCAAAAGAAGACAAATAAGAATGTCCACGTTTCTTTGATGTATATTCAAACTTATTAAGAATAGTAGAAAGTAAATATTATTTAGTCAAATTGTCAAGAATCATAATTAATATATTTTACACGTGTTATAGTCATATGTGTAATAATCAAAGATATTTGAAGAATGTATTTATTATAGTGGATTTCAAAAGTTTTGAAGTCCTTCACTAAGTCTATATAAGAAGTCTTGTAATCAAAAGAAAGGCATCGGCTAAAAAGAGTGAGTCCTTGTCTTACAAGTTCTCTTCTAATTTTCAACAAAAGTTTTCAATAAAGTAAGTTGTATTCATCCCTTTTTTTCAACCTTTCTAACTTGTTATTTAAATTATTCATTTTACTTATATGTTTTCTCAATAATCATTACTTTTCTATATTTCTTATATTGTTTCTTGCTTTTATCGATCCTATTCTCTCAATTGGTATCAGTTCTTAATTACCTGACATGGACACTGGTTTAATTCCTGTAAATTTACCAATAATTTCTATGGAATGGAGTTTGTTAATTTTAAATCTTGTCAACATGCCTTTAATTTCATAAATGCATCAAAGGCAACCTTGTTGCTAAGATTCGTGTCCCCATCAACTTTAGCATGTAATAGCCTTTTGATCTTTCTTCTAATATTTTAAATAATAATATACATTGAAATGAGTAAAACACTTAAAATAGGAATTAGTTAAATAACTAATTAAAGTTACCAAGGAAAAAAAAAAGATCTTCCTTATGTGTTTATTTTTGTATTTTAAGTTTTTATTTTCAAAATTTAGGGGATATGTGGTTAGTTTTATTTTTTTAATTTTAAAAATAATATATAATTGATATTAATTTAAATATATTAATAAATGTGTGTTTTCAGAGAGAAACGGTATTCCGAAAATGAAAACAAACATAAACATCATTTTATATTTGAGAAAAAATTCTGAACCCCTATAGCAAGATGCTAACGTAGAGCCCCCTGATAGGTTTCATTAATTATCGCATAAGCCTGTGCCACAGTAGTTGTCTATTGAAATATCAAGTATACCCCTAAGGTGAACAACACTTACCACCATGGAGTTTACGAAAGCACTTAGGTCATGTTTGATACGCGATATTGTATAGTATTATTTTTAATAATTACATTGCATTGTATTGTATTGTATTGTATTAATTAATGCTATGCATAATATAGTGGATGTTTGGTGAAACATTGCACTGTACTATTTTTTATACTATACTATACTATATTTATGTTTAGAGTATTTTTAAATTGTATTATATTATCTTTCATTTCAAAAATTAACAACATATTATAAAATAAATCAAATATCATTTTTATACCAAATTAAATAAATTAAATACTAAATAAAATAATTATAACCTACAATTATAAAAATATATAATCTTTCTTATATTTAATTTATATAAATTTAACAAAAATAAAATAAAAATCATACAAAAACCTTAAAAATAACTATATTTAAAGTTGCATAAACTTTTATAATGTAGTTTACATGACAAGAATATAAATAAAAGAAATCCATTCAATATCAAGCAACAAAAAAAAGAATCTTTTGACTAGCATCACAACAATATCAACCAACAAGAACAAAACATTACACCTGTAAAGCAACAAAAATATCCCCCATGACAAAACAAAACATAACTAAATTGTTTCCACAATCAATAAAATCCCTCATGTTCAAAACATAACTAAACTTTTTACAAAACCAATAAAATCCTCCATGTCTACACCCCAAATCAAGCAACTACAAAGAGAAGTATCCCATACTCTAAAGTTGCAACATACTCTACAATCAAAAATCAAATCCTATAACTTCAATCACGAGCTCTCTCGAAGAAGAAGTTTCTCCACAAATGCTTGTCTCCAAGTACCCTTCAATGACTTAAAAGCTGAGATATTTGAAGGTTTCTCCAATATAAGAGTCAATGCTTCAAGTTGTGTATATTTCCCCACGAATGATGTAATATTAATTAAAAATTATAGTATAGGTAATAAAAATAATGTGAAACTGTTAATGGTTGAGAGAAGGGTAATAACTAATGGTTGAGAAAAGAAAATATGATGATGATGATGAAAAACGATAACTAATAACCAAGTTAAAAATTGCAGGTCAACACTAAGCAGATGAAATTTAGAAGACTTAGATGGCATAACAAACTGGGCCATGCCAGCAGAAGAGAGCTACTTTGAAACTTATCTAAAACCATGCTAAAACTGGGCCATGCCAGCAGAAGATGGCATAACAAACTGGGCTTGAAGGTTATAAAAACCATGCTAAACTGCAAACTTATCTAACATTAAAAGTCTGAAATAACTGTGGCTCAGCATATTTAAAATTGGCTAAAGAGCAATATCAATCTATGCTTCTACTTTGAAACATTTGCTAATATCCCAAAATTGGGTAATTCTGTCCGTCCCAGTTAATATGCATAACTTACTCTAAAGTAACATCCAACAGCTAAAAGAGCAGTAACAAAGCTTCTTCGAGTCAGAATGGCACAAATCAAATATCCTAAGGCCCACCCTTTCTTCTCTTCTGGCATCTTTGGAATACAATTCCAAAGAATTATGGTCTAAAAGACTTTTGACACAGACAAGAAAAAAGCAATGGAGCAAACAATATCTTGTTCTGAGCTGAGGGCATCAACTAAAAAATTGCATTGTCTCCTCCTCCCAACCATTTACAACCAGTAATATAGCAGTTGGATAAAATGACTAAACAAGAAGCTTCAACATGGTGAAAACCTACAAGAACACACACATCAGTACCTATACAAACTAACTGCATATATTGATAATGCAAGGTAATAAGAAGAGTAATGTACAGCACTGCAGGCACCCAAGTGTTCCACTCTGTACAGCTATCTGTACAGGCTATAGAAACAAACGATAATGATGAAGTGTTTTATTGAGAAACAAACAAAAAAAAATAGGTAAATTTTCATTAGAAATGAACAATATGCGTTTATTTTCGTTTTCATATTATTTCTTGAAAACAAACAATAATGATTAGTGTGACAGTATTTCTATACTAGAGCATAATCTCCAAAAATGTGACTGAATTTCAAAATGTATGCAAAAACTGAGCTTAATAAACTATACATAACAATTAATTGCCAAGGACAATTGTTGACTTAATTAGCTAACAACCTAAACTGTTGTGAATTAAAAATTGACTTAAAATAGGTCTTGCTGGGTTAGCAGCGGCTAGGCAGCTTATGTCATTTGGTTTCAAGGTTGTGGTTTTAGAAGGTAGGAGTCGGCCTGGAGGGAGAGTTTATACTCAGAAGATGGGCAAGAAAGGTAATTATGCAGCTGTGGATCTTGGTGGCAGTGTTATAACTGGAATTCATGCCAATCCCCTTGGGGTTTTAGCCAGGCAACTTTCCATTCCACTTCACAAAGTCAGAGATAAGTGCCCTTTGTACAAACCAGATGGGGCACCTGTTGATGAGGAAACTGATCTTAATATTGAATTTATCTTTAACAAATTGCTTGACAAAGTCATGGAACTAAGACAAATAAAGGGTGGAATTGCCAATGATGTTTCTCTGGGTTCTGTTTTGGAGACACTCAGGCAACTCTATGCTGTGGCTAGAAGTCCGGAAGAAAGGAAACTTCTTGACTGGCATCTTGCTAACTTGGAATATGCAAATGCCGGATGTCTTTCAGATCTGTCAGCTACCTACTGGGATCAGGATGACCCCTATGAAATGGGTGGGGATCACTGTTTTCTTGCTGGAGGGAATTGGAGATTGATAAAAGCATTATGTGAAGGGGTTCCCATTTTCTATGAGAAGACTGTCGATACCATAAGATATGGAAATGAAGGAGTTGAGGTGATTGCTGGGGAATGTGTGTGTGTGAGATAGTTCTGAAATTCAGGTGTTAAGGAAAACAGAACATGTAAATCCCACAAGGGTTCAACCGGTTAGGCTTCAACTTGTTTCAAAATCACAACAATCCCAGCCCTGTGTATAATCAACAACAACAACACCCTGCTACACCAACACACGACCTCCAGCAAGCCTTTGATCCCGATTCCATTCATCAATTATTCCATTCAATATTCCGAGATTGAACAACAGTCTCCTTAACCCTTTTTTATCAACCCATCAATTATTCGAAAGTTTTAAATGATGGTCTAAGAAAGTTTAAAAAGCAACAACATACAGCAAATACACAACACACAAATTAAACAAGAGATCTAGCCAAAAGCCTTTTGAGAAATTTACAGAGAGAGGGAGGTGAAGGTACCTGAAGATGGAGACGAGAGAGAAAGACTGAGACGGTGATAAAGATGGCCACAGTGATGGTGACGACGACGATGACAACGATAGCGACGGAGATGAGCGAGTGTCGTGGAGGCAGAGTGAAAGTGTCGGAGATGGAGATCGAGAGAGATTCGTCGGTGGAGAGAAACGCAGGGGATGTATTTGAAAATTTAAAAAAATTGTATTAATTTTGTATAGCTTAAAATAGTGCTATGGTTTTTGTCTGCACTACGTAATGTAATACATATTACATTAAATAATGTAGTGCATTATTTTATACAGTGTAAAATTTATCCCAAACATAAGTATTGTATAAACTAATACAGTACAGAAATTTAATACTATACAGTGTGGGCTACCAAACATGCCCTTAGCTCCCTTGGTTAGCAAATGTTGTTAGAAACATTCCCAACTATTAAAGTCAAAATAATTTGACCAATAAAAATAATACAACATCGAAACTACTTACTATATTTAGAGTAAGCTTTTTAATGGATAAATAAACACTTATATGTTTAGAAATTCACATTAAATATCAACAAACCAACTTTCTTCAAAAAATTTATTATATATTCACATAATAAAGATTTGTTTTGTATATCAATATTAAAGAATATTAATGTGTAAATATGTAAAATATATATCATAGTTTTATATTTTTCCTAAACAATTTAAAAGCAATAATCATTTTAACATTTTAAAATATTGAACAAATATATTTTACATATTTTAATATTATATTATAAAAACTTATGAAACAAGTGGCATGATCTTTAAGAACAAAAGAAAAAATCTTTTTTGAGAAATGACTTGAGCTAAAAGAAATATTGGTTTGGAAGAATATGGAAATTCTTAGCTAGTTATTCCAAGCATATTTGTTTTCCACAAATATAATTTTATATATTTTATTATTATATCTTAGAAGCATGTCTTATTAGTTTAGAAAACATGCCACTTTTTCCGTAGATTTAATTATTTAATACTTAAATATACAAAATATATTTGCTCTATATTTTGAAATGCTAACGAAAATTATTACTTTTAAATTATTTAGAAAAACTATTAAACTATAATATATATTTTACATATTTTAATATTAAATATTCTGCAATACTGACATAAAAGATTCATCTATCTTATATAGATATATAATAATATTTTAAAAAAGCTTAGGTTGTTAATATTTAATGTTAATTTCTAAATATATAAGGGCGTACTTATCCATTAAAAAAATTTACTTCATATAATAAGGGTAGTTTTGGTGTTTGATATTTTTGTCAAATCAACTGACTTAATGGTAGGGGAGGTTTCTACCGATATTTGCAAATCATGGGAGCTATTTATGCTAGGGGTAAACCTAATGTTTAAATTGATTAAATACTGTAGCCTATTAGTCGCAGAGTTCCATAATTTTTTCCCTTTAATATTTAATACATAATGCTTAAAATTGCAAACCTATATTTTATTTTAGTGCACTTTAAAACTAATTATATACATGTTATAAATAGTTCTTTATACAATTTATAAATATTAAACTTATGTAGATAATTAAATAAATTTTAAAATATTTGATATATCTTATCTTATATGAAACACGTTTAATAAGGAAATATATACATTATATTTATAATATCGTTTTAAAAGAACTTAATAATTATTGAGATAAAAAAGATTAAGTTTTGCAATTAGATAAATAGATAAAAAATATGCTGCACAAATTAATAAAATCATTAAAAAATAATAATATTTTGAAGATTGAAAGATAAATGGTACCTTGCAATCCGCCAGTGTTGGTTAACAGTCAACATGGGTGCCCCCACATTGATCGGCAATGGGCAAACTAACTAATGGTAATCAACGGGATAGAATCTTGGCAGGGGGTACTTTTGATGTATTTTTGAAACTGTGGAGTGATTAAAATTTCATAAACTTCGTTTGTTGAAGTTTTTGGAAACTACAGGGTAGTTTATCGTTTGCCCCTGCCATAAAGTTTCTCAAAATGCTTTCGACCTTTTTTCTTTTTTTGGCAAATTCGTCTGTCGGTTAGGAATAATTTTGCTTTTAATGAAATAGCTAGTACATGTTTAGATCAATGATTAGATCTAATAACAGTTAGGGGTTCTTAAAAAAATCCGACCCGATCAGATCTCATCAGATTGACCGGATTTTATAAGAGTTGTACTAAAAAATTACTCGAAATCGAGTTGTTTTAGTTAGATTTTTGTGATTTCAAGTTAAGATCGGGTTATTAAACTACAACTCGACCAAAACCCAACCCGATATATATTTTTAATAAAATTTATAAAAAATTCCACGGGTCTTTATTTCATTAGTTTTTATTTACTAATGCAGTACACCTTAGCACACCTTATAACCAATATAAAACCTAATTTTTCTCCTACTTTACAAACCTAGCTGCCTCTTATCTTCTTCCTTTCCCTTTCTTTCTTCTCCATCCGATTTCTTCCTCTTCTCACTTCTCACAAATTTCTTCTCTAATCTTCTTCCTCTCCCTTTCCTTCTTCTCCATCTTCTTTCTCTTCTCCCTTCTTCAAGCATAATATCTTTATCTTCTATTTTTGCGCAACAAGGAGAGGTAAAGTAATCAGGCCATGGGAAGTTTTGTTTCTGACAATCATGGTAGCCGTGGAGGATTTTGGTTTTTGCACGGTAGGTGATTCATTATTGTAGCAATTTAGATGATTTGAGTTCTATTTATTCAATGGTGGCTGAGATGCATACTTTTCCCTTTGATCTCAAAGATGTGCAATACAAATTTGGGTTTGTTAGGTGGTGATTTTGTTGATAATTTCAGGCGCGGCGGTTGAGCAAAAATACAAATTAACTTGGGTGTGATTCGTCATTATCAAAACTACTTGAATAACAAAATGAAATAAATGTGGGCTTCTTTGAATCTGGTAGTGAAGAGAAATCTGGACACACAACTAAAGAAAGAAAAGAGAAAAAAAAAATGAAGAAGAAAGAGAGGAAAAAGAAGAATGAAAAAAGAGGAAATTCCAACCCGACTAGCTCGACCAACCCAATTAGGCGGTTCCGACCTCGGGTAGAAATTTCATAACCTAATTGGGTGTCAGGTTAAGTCGGGTTTAGCAAAACCCGCCCCGTCTTGACCCAACCTGTAAACACAGTAATAGTAGTAAATATTTTCACATTTTCATTGAAAAGTACATGCTACTGAGCAAAGATATCACGTTGATAAAACAAGAGCCAACAATGACAATTTCACCGGGGCCCTTGCTAATTAAGTGGAAAGATGCCAAAATGTGAAGTGTAAAGAAGGTTTGCTTCGCTAATATTAATCATTGCAAATACTGTATTGGTGCATTTTAGAGTTAGAACTGGGTTAGATTAGACTGAATTGGACTAAGATTAGGAATAGAATTGGGATTGGGATTAGACTGGACTGGACTTGACTATTTAGTACTGTCTTATGCTTGGTACAATATGGGACTGAACTATTAACATAGATGACAATTTTTAATAAAATAATTTAAAACATAAGCTAATTTAATTTTTATTGAAATTGAAATTGAATAAAAATTAAATATTGAATATTTGTTAATATTTCTATGTAAATAATAATATAAATTATATTTTATACTAAAATTAATTATTATATAAATTTAAATATAATTAAATATTATATTTGTTAATATAAATTAAATATTGAATATTTGTTAATATTTCTATGTAAATAATAATATAAATTATATTTTATATTAAAATTAATTATTATATAAATTTAAATATAATTAAATATGATAATTTATAAATCATTGGTATTTAAGTATTATTAGATGTATTTATTTTTATATCATTAATTTAATATTTATTTTTATATTCATGTTATATTATTATTTCATCATTTTATAGGTAAACAATCAAAAATGATTTTATTAAATATTTAAATACAATTAAAAATTATTACATTATATTTTACTTATTATTTAATTTAATTTTAATGTTAATTAAAAATAAAAAATGTTGTCCCAGCTTGGGACTATAAGTCCCATGCTGCAAGGTGTGACTAGTAATCCTTGTAAATTGCTGTGTAAGGAGGGGGTTGGGACTCACTTGAACTATCAGTCCAGTCCCACTTTTGTGCCAGACATGGGGAGAGGACTAAGATTAGTTCAATCCCATGCATGGCCCACTCACAAATGTTCCCTATGTGTACAATATCAGAAAGTGTATGAGTGTGGAATTAGAAACTAAATATAAATAACTTTTTGCAACTTGCAAGTAATTCACCAACAAGGTTATTGTAAACAGAGTTTTTAGACCCTTTATTGAAGGATCATAATGCCCTTGATAGTAAAGATGATGTTTCATGAGAAGTATATAAAGTCAAGCCCAAGTCACGAAGGGATCTACCTAATCAACAGATACCGAGCTGGGTCAATTAGGTAGTGACACCCAGTCCCATAATTTATGAAGATTAAGTGGCTCATTATCATTACGCCACGTGGTAGCCTCCCATAACCTCAGAATTAGGGTTTTAATACATCATAGAATATTTCAAGAATCTCTTCCACTTGTTAAGATCTTACCACCTCATCAAATGAACGGTGAAGATCTAGGTCAAGTTTGGAATCACCTATATAAGGAAAGAGACACAAAGAATAAAGAAACCTTTTTCATAATTCTTCTCTTTCCAGTAGTCACCAAGATTCTCTAGGGTTCTGTGCTCTATCCCCTTTTTCTCTCCAACATTTACTATTTATTAAACACTGTTCATAAGCATTTTCCAGGAAATCAACACATAAACGCCTGCATTTATCCTGATTTCTCACCAAAAACAGTGACCTCCTTACTAACTTGGATGTTGAAGGGGTTCATGCTGGTGAGAAAATCCAGTGACCCCTAACCTTGTTTCTTCGTTTTCTAGTTACCGGAATGTTTGACCTTTTCTCTTGGTTATTTAGTTCCCGTAGCTGCTATGGAAACTATTTGAGCTCGCTAGAGAAGAGGGAACACGTTTAACACCTGTCGCTATCATCAATCAGAAGTTGTCTCATTAACGTCAACCGACCTCAGAAGCTGGTTTGCTCCTTAGCTTCATGTCCACATCAGATTGCCAGTTAAGTGTCTACTGCTCAACTCTACTTCTAGTCACCCACTCGCTAAGCCCCAATAACTTATGAGCAGGGGTATTTCCATCATTCACTATTCACTTTTGGACAAATGTATTAAATTTTTTAGTTTTATTGAATAGTAAATTGCTTTACTAAGTTACGAGTTATTTTTGTGGATTAACCATTCGTGGTGCAAATTCTATGAGGGTAACGTGCTAGTTGAATGACCATGGATAGAGAGGAGGCGAGTGTGATAGGGTGCACCAGGAGGGAAACGCAAACAGTTATTAAACTAAGCACTGCCAATCCCTCAACTCGAAACTAGCAAGTCATTGCCACCGCTGGTCCTTCATCTCGGAACCAACAAGCCAATAGTGTAGAACTTCAGACCATAAGAGATAACCAAGCCCAGATGAGGGCCATGTTGACTCAACTTTCTAGTGCCCAATGTTGGTCCAAACATAACACCAATTCCACCTCACCTAATTTCCCATCCTCAATACAGACCTTACCTAGTAATATCGAACATTAGACAAAATCTCATAAGCCCCAACCAACAACCCAATTCGCTTATGCAAACACCATTACAACCTTCAATCATGGGTCCTACTCAAGAAAAGGAGCTCATAAAACAATACAACACTACCAACTCCAAACCTCATGCAAATGCCTTACTAGAAAACCTGAACGACTTGCTAAACAAACTTGAAAAGCAAAGGCAAGCTATAAGAGAAAACAAAGTTAGGCAAGTGAGAGGTAGTGTTCATGAAAGGTTGGAGTTTCATGATGAGCAACCAATCTCCTCCAACACTAAGGGGTGGCAATTATCAAAGGTGAGTAAGGAGTCACGAAAACCTTACTACCCATCAATTTGTAGCAGCCACAACTTGTGCCACTCCTCAAGGTTGCCTAACTGCTGCCACTACTTAAGTAGCTCCTCAAGGCCACCTAACTGCTGGTACTACTCAAGTGGTTCCTTAAGGTCAAATAATCATAGGGGTTGGCCAAGAGATGTCTAAAGGACATCCAAGTGTAGGCGCCACCTGTGATGCACATCTTAGTCACTACATTGAGACTTATGAGCAGGGAAGAAATCGTAATTATGGGAATGATGGTCGTGAGCATGGGGAATACCACGAGTACCTAACTAAAGGCTCTTATGATCCATACAATGAAAGGGAAAGAATACAAACGGCTCGAGACCAAGACATTGGGGAACTCAGGCAGCAAATGGAGCAGATGCAATCGCTCCTCCAAGCTAAAAATCGAGGTAAACTGAACCTTTTCCTTGATTTGGATTTAATTTCTCCTTTCCCTAACGAAGTAGCTAGGTGCCCATTTCTACGTAACTTCAATATGCTCCCTTCTAATTCATATGATGGTTACAATGATCCTCTAGAACATATTGAATACTTTACTGCTTGTATGGAGTGTTATAATTTATCTGATGCCATGCTATGTAGAGCTTTTTCTTTGACACTAAATGGACCAGCCAAGCGGTGGTTCTGATCATTGGCCCCAAACTCCATCTACTTTTAGGTAGTTTAGAAGATAATTCATGAGTTACTTTCGGGCGTCTAAGGGAGTCCAAAGGAATACTAATGTGTTAACCAATATCAAGCAAAGGGAAGGGGAGTCAAGTTTAGAGTTTATACAACGTTACCACAATAAGGTCACAAGCATAGGAGCCTTCAGAGACCCTATAGCTTTAACATTGTTCACGAGCAATTTCCTGCCTAACTGAATCTGGAGATACTTTTCTCACTGCCCTTCTCAAACCAATGAAGATGCATATTATATTGCCTTGCATATGGCAAGAATAGACTAACTTGAGGATCAATTATTGCAAGAAAGAAGAAATATAGTTGTATGTCATACTAGACCAGTAGACTACCACATTGGCTCTAAACAAACAAGGCATTATTGAACTAAAGCTTGTCAGTTAGATAGTCATCTAACCTAGGAGATACTCCACTTACACGACTCTTAATGACACTCAAGTTAATATGTTTAATGCAATGCGATCCACTAGATCGTTTATGGATCCACCACCAATGAGGAGCGTAGCCTTCATGAGAAATCTGTCCAAGTATTGTGATTACGATCAAGCAATTGGGCATTACATATCAGACTAACATGAACTAGGAGATTAACTTGAAGAATTAGTTAGAGTTGGAGAGTTGTAAGATTTTTTTCAATAGAGCATTGACAAGGGTAGAGACAGAGATGAGAAATGCCTTAAGAATGTAAAAGAGGTTCAAAACAACCGCTTCAAAGTTTGTAGAACAACAACCATTTCATGAAGCCCTAATTGAATGTGAAGTGTAAAACACTTGGAGAAATGTTTTCAATGATGAACTAAAACAACAAAAATGTCTTCTCTTTATGGTTTTTCAATCAAGTATCTATTTCTAAATTACGCAGACAACTTCAGTCTGATTTCTACAACTTCAGTCAGTTGCAAGATTATTGTTTACATCCACAAGTCAAGTCAAATGTCTATAGTCACCATCCTATAAGTTGCAAAAAGCCTATAATTGATATCAATAAATGAAAGTCCATGAAGGTATTATTCAAAATTTTGTATTATAAACTTCAAAGGTACCTACTATAGGTTTCTTTAGTTAGGTATCAATCAGTTCGATGCTCTGCTAGTAGGTGTTCTGACACCAATGCTCTCCTCCAGGATCAAGCGTATCAATTGGGTGGTCCATGATCAAGTGTTCCAACACCAGTGCCCTCTGTCAGGATCAAGCATATTAGGTAACTGGTCTGCCACCAAGTGTTCCAACACCAATGCTCTCTCTCCGGAGATAGAGCCAAGAAATAAAAGTTCTTGCTGCACAGAACTCTTAAGACCTTAGCAGCAAATAACCTGCCACACAAGACTCATAAGTCGTCGATAGTCAGGTATGTTCTTCTCCAGGATCGAGCCTTTCAATTACGTGTTTCAACACCAATGCTCTCTTTATAGAGATAGAGTCAAGAAATAAAAGTTCCTACAATACAAGATGCCTAAGTCCTTGGCAATCAATAACCTGCCACATAGGACTCATAAGTCCTCAATAGTGAGGTATGTTCTCTTCAGGATTGAGAGCTCCTGCCACACAGGAATCATAAGTCCTCAGTAGTCAATAACCTGCCATATAGGACTCATAAGTCCTCGACAGTCAGGTCTGCTCTCATTCTAGATTAAGCCTTTTAGTTAAGTGTTTGGACACCAATGCTCGCTCTCCAGAGAAAGAGCCAAGAAAAGAAAGTTCCTGCCACACAGGACTCCTAATTCCTTGACATTCAATAACCTGTAACATAGGAATCATAAGTCCTCAACGTTCAGGTATTCTCTCCTCTAGGATTGAACCTTTCAGTTAGGTGTTCTGACACCAATGCTCTTTCTCTGGAGATAGACCTAAAAAATAAAAGTTCTTGCCATACAGGACTTCTAAGTCCTCGGTCATCAATAACCTATAAAACAATACTTGTAAGTCCTCTGTAGTTAGGTATGCTCTCCTCTGGGATTGAGCCATTTAGTTAAGTATTTTGACACCAATGCTTTCTTTCTATAGATAGAGCCAAGAAATAAAAGTTCCTACCATACAGGACTCCTAAGTCCTCACCAGTCAATAACTTAGCACACGGGACTCATAAGTCCTCGGGAGTTTGGTATGCTCTCCTCCGAGATTGAGTCCTTCAATTAAGTGTTCCGAAGAAATAAAAGTTGCTATCACACAAGACTCCTAAGTCCTCTACAGTTAATAACTTGCCATGGAGGACTCTTAAGTACTCAACAGTCAGGTATGCTCTCATCCGGGATCGAGCCTTTCAGTAGGTGTTCAAACACTAGCGCTTTCCTTTGGGATCAAGCGTATCAGTTAGGTGTTTTCAACACCAATGCTCTCTCTTCAAAGATAGAGCCAATAAATAAAAGTTCATGGCACATGGGACTCCTAAGTCTTTGGCAGTCAATAACCTACCACACACAACTCATAAGTCATTTATAGTCAAGCATGCTTTCCTCCAGGATGAAGCCCTTTAGTTAGGTGTTCCGACACCAATGCTCTCTCTCCAAAAAAAAAAAGCAAAGAAATAAAAGTTCCTATCGAACAAGCCTCCTAAGTCCTCGATAGTCAATAACCTAAAACACAGGACTCATAAGTCCTTGGCAATCAGGTATGCTCTCTTTTCAGATCGAGCCTTCCAGTTAGGTGTTCCGACACCAATGCTCTCTCTCTGGAGATAGAGCCAAGAAATAAAAGTTCTTTCCATAAAAGACTTATAAGTCCTTGGCAGTCAATAACCTACCATACAAGACTCATAAGTCCTCAACAGTCAAGTATGCTCCTAAGAAACAAAAGTTCCTGCCATACAAGACTCCTAAGTCCTTGGTAGTCAATAACCTACCACATAAGACTTATAAGTCCTAGGTAGTTAGGTATGCTTTCCTCTAGGATCGAGCCATTTAGTTAGCTGTTCTAACACCAACGCTCTATCTCTAGAGATAGAGCCAAGAAATAAATGTTCCTACCACATAGGACTCCTAAGTCCTCGCTAGTCAATAACTTATGACACAGGGCTCATAAGTCCTCGAGAGTCAAGTATGCTCTCCTCCGGGATCGAGTCCTTCAGTTAGGTGTTTCGAGACCAGAGCTCTCTATTCAAAGATAGAGCCAAGAAATAAAAGTTCCTACCACACAAGACTCATAAGTCCTCGACAGTTAATAACCTGCCATGCAGGACTCATAAATACTTGGTATTCAAGTATGCTCTCATCCGGGATCGAGCCTTTCAGTAGTTGTTTCGACACTAGCGCTCTCCTTTGGGATCAAGCGAATCAGTTAAGTGTTTCAACACCAACGCTATCTCTTTGGAGATAGAGACAAAAAGTAAAAGCTCCCACCACATAGGACTCCTAAGTCCTCGGCAGTCAATAATCTGCCATACATAACTCATAAGTCCTTTACAGTCAGCTATGCTTTCCTCCAAGATCAAGGCCTTTAGTTCGATATTTCGACACCAATGCTTTCTTTTGAAAAAAAGAGCCAAGAAATAAAAGTTCCTACCGAATAGGACTCCTAAATCCTTGGTAGTCAAACTATAACACATGACTCATAAGTCCTCGGCGATCAGGTATGCTCTCTCTAGGATCGAGCCTTCCAGTTAGGTGTTCTGACACCAATGCTCTCTCTTTAGAGATAAAGCCAAGAAATAAAAGTTCTTACCACACAAGACTCCTAAGTCTTTGGCAGTCACTAACTTGCAATACAAGACTCATAAGCCCTCGATAGTGAGGCACGCTCTCCTCCAGGATCGAGCCTTTCAATTAGACATTCTAACATAAACGCTCTCTCTCTCTGAAGATAAAGTCAAGAAATAAAAGTTTCTTCCACACATGACTCCTAAGTCCTTGGAAACTGATAACCTACCACACAGGACTCATAAGTCCTCGGGAGTCAGGAATACTCTCCTCCGGGATCGAGCCTTTCAGTTTGGTGTTTTGGTACCAACACTCTTTATCCAAAGATAAAGCCAAGAAATAAAAGTTCCTGCCATATAGGACTCCTAAGTCCCCAACAGTCAATGACCTACCACACAGGACTCATAAGTCCTCGACAGTTAGGTATGCTCTCCTCTGTAATCGAGCCTTTTAGTTTGGTGTTCTGACACCAATGCTCTCCTCTGGGATCAAGCATATCAGTTAGGTGTTCTAGCTTCAGGTGTTTTTACACTCTCTTTTTAGAGATAGAGCTAATAAATAAAAGTTCTTGCCACATAAGACTTCTAAGTCCTTGACTGTCAATAACCAACCACACGCTCTCCTTTGGGATTGAGTCGTTCAGTTAGGTGTTCTAACACCAACACTTTCTCTCTAGAGAAGAGTCAAGAAATAAAAGGTTCCTACCATACAGGACTCCTAAGTCCTCGACAGTCAATAACCTATAGCACAGGCTCATAAGTCCTCAATGGTCAAGTATATTCTCCTCCGAGGTCGAGCTTTTCAGTTTGTTGTTTTGACACCAACAGTCTCTCTTTGGAGATAGGCCAAGAAATAAAAGTTTCTACCACACTGGACTCTTAAGTCCTTGGCAGTTATTTAACCTACCACGCAAAACTCATGAGTCCTTTGCAGTTAGGAATGCTCTCCTCTGAGATCGAGCCTTTCAGTTAGGTGTTCCAACACCAACGCTGTCTCTACGGAGATAGAGCTAAGAAATAAAAGTTTCTGCGACATAGGACTCCTAAGTCCTCGACAATCGATAACTTGCCACACAAGACTCATAAGTCCTCTGGAGTTAGGTATGCTTTCCTATAAGATCGAGCCTTTTAGTTAGGTGTTCCAACACTAACGCTATCGTTAGGGATCAAGCGTATCAATTAGGTATTCTGACACGAAGTGTTCTAACACTAATGCTCTCTCTCCAAAGATAGAGCCAAGAAATAAAAGTTCCTACCATACAAGACTTCAAAGTCCCTGGCAGTCAATAACATGCTAGACAGACCTCGTAAGTCCTCGGCAATCACGTATGCTCTCTTCTGGGATCGAGCGTTTCAGTTAGGTTTTTTGACGCCAATGCTCTCTCTTTGAAGGTAGAGCCAAGAAATAAAAGTTCTTGCTTTATAGGACTCCAAAGTCCTTGATCATCAATCCTTGCCATACAAGACTCATAAATCCTTGGTAGTCAAATATGCTTTCTCTTAAGAGATCGAGCCTTTCGGTTAGGTGGTACACCACTAATGCTCTCATTTGAAATTGAGCCCTTAAGTTAAGTGGTCCATCACTAGTACTTTTTGAAATTCGATCAAGATATCCTCCTTCATATGAGATCGAGCCTATTTAGTCAAGGCGTTTGCCACCATCGTGCTCTCTTAACGAACTGATATTGACGTTGTAAGCCCTTTCTCCAAGAAGATCGAGGAACTCTCTCTCAAACAAGATTGAGATATTGCTTTAACGACCTAGCTTTCAATCAGTTTATGCCATAAAGTTGCTCAATTGACAAGCCACTTTTGCCTATGGTGTACTTAGTTGATCTGTCTGTTTCATTCAAGCGGCATCATCTTTAGCAACAGTTGGCTAGCAGTGCAATCAATCATAAATATTTGTACCAAGATGGACTCGAGTTCAAAGGTAGCTACCCAATGGCATCAAAATAAAGTCAAATGAAACGTCAAGATGCTAAAGCCACTTAACTAGTAGCTCAAGAGACTACATAAAGTAAAGCAAAGATCTCTTTCACACCAACAGTAGAGTGCTACTGGGTAATTTCTTAAGCAAAGGGGGTTTAAAGATATGAAGTGGCGAAAAAATCCAAAATAACAACTGACACTTCAAAAATTTATCCAAGTCAATCTCTGTTTTCAATCAAGAGTCCATCAGTCATTAAGTTGTGCCTCGCCAAATTGCATCTATAGTACTAGAGTGCTCAGTTAAAAATATGTAGGCGCATGATTGAATTCATCAAAGTGAAAAATCATCCTCAACAAATCCTAGTAGTCTGACACCTACCTAACTGGTTTTTGACATTAAAGGAAGATCAGTCAGTCATAGAACCATGCCTAACCAGGAATCGTACATCCAGGACTAAGATCGCTCAATTGAAGATACGAGAACGCAAAGGCTAGTCAAAAGAAAGATATGGTTGGGGTGAATATAAAGCATCTAACTGAAGAATAATAGTCACTAACCCTCATGCTTCGCGCTAGTGGCTAAAGGGGTAATATAAACAAGATTTTTAGACCCTTTATTAAAGGACTAGAATGCCTTTGATAGTAAAAATGATGTTTCATTAGAAGTATATAAAGTCAAACCCAAGTCACAAAGGGATCTACCTAACCGATAAATACCTAAGTAGGTCAATTAGGTAGTAACCGCCCAGTCCCAGAATTTATGAAGAATAAATGGCTCACTATCATTATGCCACATGGCAGCCTCCATCAACTTGGAATTAGGGTTTTAATACATGAAAGACTATTTCAAGAATCCTTTCCACTTGTTAAGATCTTGCCACCTCATCATAATGAACGGTCAAGATCTAAGTCAAGTTTGGAATCACCTATATAAGAAAAGAGACACAAAGAGTAAAAAAACTTTTTCAAAATTCTTCTCTCCCCAGCAGCCACCAAGATTCTTTAGGGTTTTGTGCTCTATCTTCTTTCTCTCTCTAACATTTACTATTCCATTAAACATTGTTCATTAACCTTTTCCATAAAATTCATGCATAAACACCTGCATTTATCTTGATTTCTCACCAAAAACAATGACTTGGGCACTATAGGGTTCACACCAGTGAAACATCTGGTGACCCCTGACCTTGTTTCTCTATTTTCCAGTTATCGGAACGTTCAACCATTTCTCTTGATCATTCGGTTCTTGTACCTGCCTGGAAACTATTTGAGCTCGCTGGAGGAGAAGGAACACGTCTAAAACATGTTGCTTTCATCAATTGGAAGTTGTCTTATTATCATTGACCGACCTCAGAAGCTAGTTTCCTCCTCAGCTTCACTTCCACTTCAGATTGCTAGCTAAGAGTCTACTATTCAACTCTGCTTCTAGTCACTCACTAACCCCTAGTAACTTCTGAGCATGGGTATTTCCGTTATTTACTGTTCACATATAGACAAGTGTAACAAATGAATGTTGATTTATTTTTTGGCATCAACAGTTTTCACTCTATAAACTGAGTGTTTTAAGTGCAGTTTATAAAGCCTCTTATCAATCTCACCGTGATATTCTAACATAAATTCACTGGAATCCACATAGAGACCTCTTGTCTCCAATCTAAAACGAGGGCTATTTATATCTCTTCTGATGATCGATCAATCTATCGAATGACATATGTTAGGAGTAAGGGGGATGGTTAATAACTTCACGACAATTATTAAAACACTAAAGGTAGATATTCTTATGAATGTCTAATTTTGGGCCCAAACTCAAAATTTAGCGGTATGGGTTGTTATTTAATAGGAAAAATTGAAAGCTGACCTAAATTAGGGGGATTTATTAAAAATTGATTACCTAAAAAAAATAGATATTATAATCTTGTTTAATAGACTGGTATTATAATAAGACTTTTTCTTTTTTCTTATCGAGCGTTAGTGTCCACATATATTGAGTTCTAAGATTAATAGATTGATTGATATCCATTACCATATGTTGAACTTTAGCACTCAACAGAAAAAAAAAATCGTCAGTCTATGCACATGATTGTAATTTCAAAATTTTTAAAATTGGGTTAACTTTCAGACAGATGTCACACACCCTCCATTTTGGGGTTTCTTTTAGTTAATGCATTAAAATTCTTTGACAAGGGAAATTATAAAAATTAATAAATTATTCTTTTACAAGTTTTGGCCTATTTTGTATCCACCATCTGGTTGTCTATCCTGATTAATAATGCCACATTAAATACTCTTTTACCAGGGAAATTGTAAAAAGAAAGAAATAAATAAAACATATAACATTCTCATGGAGCGGGACCGCTCGTGTTCTGTTTAGTGCAGAGGCAAACATGCATCACGTGTTTGGTTCCAGGTTTTGGGGTTTAGAATTTTAGATCTACCCATTCACCTCAACTCACTTCTCTCTCCAACTTGTATTTGCATACACCTGTTTTTTAGTCCTGCCCTGCAAATTATTCAACTTGCTTGTGACGATGCTGACGATGATAGGTCGTCAAATCTACATACACACAACCAGCTCCTCTTTCTGTCTTTCAGTACGTGATGCTGTTGGGTTGGGTCGGGTTATTGTCTTTGTTATGATATGAACTCTCCTTTCTTACCTTGGGATTATATCCGCGTTGGTGTCGAGCTATGTTACCTTTTTTTTTTAAATTATAATTATAATATAGTCAGTTAGATGCCTTTGTCCTATGTTATTTGTATCTTTTCTGAAAACTCAAGTCACAGAAATCTGTCCAGAAGGTCCCCTTTTTTTTTTTCCCCTCTCTCAATCTTCCGCTCAACCAGCGCCAGATATGGTAGTTTTCAAATCCCTCCCACGTTTCCCCTTCTGGGTCTTCCTCATCCTTCTTGTACCTTGTTCATTTGGAGACAGTGAAACTGCCACTTCAAATAATAATAATAATAATAATAATTCATCTTCAGTATCTCCACCACCTCCTCCTTTGCATCAAGAGAGAACAAATTTCTCACCATTTAGACCAAGCATAGCCGTCGTAATAGGCTTTTTGACCACCATGTTCTCTATCACCTTCCTTCTCCTTCTCTACGCAAAACACTGCAGGGGCGGAAACGCCATCGTTTACAATAATCACATTCACACTGGCCCACTTCCATCTACGGCCAGGAGAAACTCTGGAATAGACCGGGCCGTCATCGAGTCTCTGCCCATTTTCAGAT
This sequence comes from Boswellia sacra, assembly GCA_013180625.2. NCBI lineage: Eukaryota > Viridiplantae > Streptophyta > Magnoliopsida > Sapindales > Burseraceae > Boswellia > Boswellia sacra. The sequence continues at coordinate 132,339 of SNVD02001875.1, read as the reverse complement.
TCGAGTCGCTAAGAGGCCAAAAAGAGGGGTTGGAGTGTGCGGTTTGTCTGGCAATGTTCAAGCTAACGGACGTTCTAAGACTCCTTCCCAAATGCAAGCATGCATTTCATGTTGAATGTGTTGATACCTGGCTTGATTCACACTCCACCTGTCCGCTTTGTCGATACCGAGTTGACCCAGAAGATTTTCTCCTTGTACAAGACGTCAACATCTTATATGATAACAAATTACTATCAATACCATCACCATTAGAAGAAGATCCAGTTTCAGCTGTTGAAAGCCAAATAACAAACTCAGACCCCATGTTAAACCTCGAATTTCGACGAGTTTCGGGACGACACTCATCAGCAGGGGAACGCGAGTTGAGTTCCTCACAGTCACATGGACGTCATGATCCCACGTCGTTTAGAAGGTCTCTCGACAGCGCCCGGTTGACGAGGAAGAGCGAGTCCGTTACCGTTGGATGCTTTGACCGTCCGAGAAAAGACCTATTGCTGTTGACCCATGGATTGGTGGCTGACAGGAAAAGTTTTGAACGGAGATTTGAGCACCAGATCATCGTTTCAGCTGGTGGTGGGTTCTACCAAAGATGGAGTGACGTACAGCCGTCCGATCTCTTGTATCTACGGTCAGAAATGATAATCAGTGACAACCGTAGACTTTCGGTGGGATCATCACGGCCGTCTGTTGGAAGACAGCAGCATCAGAAGACACTGCTACGGCAGCACAATAACATTATCGACGTTTATGATAAAAATGCGGATGGGCGTGGCGGTGGCAGTGGTGTAATAAATTTGAGAAGTGTGTCGGAAATCAGGGGATTGATCAGGTCTGGAAACAGAGAGTAAATAGAAGCAGGGCAAATGACAACAACCTCTCAGTCGACTTTATGAAAAAATTAATCACTTCTCAAGGTGTAATAAAATTGCGATCATTTTCCTAAAATCTAAATAATTTCATGATTCTCTGTTTTATTGTCCTTATATTCAATTAAATTATTAGGATATTAATAATATCCTTATTAAAAAATTAAATTATTAGGATATTAATAAAAAAATTATGATGTTGTATGACAAATTAACTATCTATATGTGTTTTGCTTATTAGGAAAATCAGGCGCCAAATTATCTGTCTATCAAACAATATCATCATATTCAAATTTTGAATGTTTAAATTACTTTTCAATTGGTGAACCTCCTTATCTGGGTAGTTTTTTATTTCTCCATAATTATATTTTAAAAGAAATTCTTCTAATTTTATTAAATTTTAGGGGAGGTTGGAAACTACCCATAGAATTGATAGGAATTAAGACAGGGACAGGCAGGCTGGCAGGGATTGTATCAATGTGCTGAGGAGTACTGTAGTTACAAAACGACAGGAGAAACCAATAGGCAGAGCAAATTAAAATTTTATTTTATTTTGGTATTAATTTAGACGTTGAAGACAAATGAGGGAAGGACAGATGCAATGGGGGAAGGGATGGATGTTTCAGACGACCACTGATACCAACAGAGCACGTGTTTTGAAGAAGAAGAGAAGGTTTTTGCTGAATTTTATATAGAAAATTTTTCAGATATATGTATATATCTTTTTCCTTGTTCTTGCATCAATTTAAAATATGTAGAGAGTAATTAAAGGGCTGCTTATTGTCATTTCCTTTGCGTAGCGGCCAACTGGAGATTTTTTTTTTCAGACAATAATATATAAGAAAATATATAAATATATGCTGAAATTTTATTGAACAAATATACATATAACATAACACATTTAAGAATGATAATTGGGATTATAAATTGGCGATCATTATCCTTATTCCTTGACCAAACCTTTCTTTTCAGAAAAAAAAAAACTAAAATTATCCTTTAAATATATTGAAAATGTTATAAATTAATTTCATTGAAACAATTTGAATTAAGAAAATGAAATGAAATGGAAACAAGAATAAAACAAGGGAAGTGAGCTTATAAGGTAATTGAAATTAAGAATAAATAAATTCCTTTGTCTATATTGTATCACAAATTGCCCTTGAGTGTGAATTCATTAAGCGAAAATGCAGTATGATAATTTTAATTGAAGACACCAAGACTTCAAGAAATGCATCACAAACTATTCTCATAGATGAATTCAACTAGCTGCCATTATTGCATAGAAGGTTCAAAGTTGGAGTTTAATTTACTCATGTATTATATTCCTAAAACAAAAGTGAAAAAAACCTTCAAAGAATTTTGTAGGACCAGATTGAAACTTGTTTTGCTCTTTCTGGATTAGACTGGCCTGCCACACAATAATGAATGCAATTTCTCAATCAACAATTAATGTCAATAATCAAATCAAACAAGGTTATAATTCAATTAAATCATAAGTAATTTCAGGTACAACAAAAACTAAATTGATACGCAAAGATTTATCATGGTTCGACTAACCCGATTTTACATCCAAAGGAATTTCTACCTTGGCAATGATGTGAAAGTTGGTCAATCTCAACTCTCAAGTACAATTAGGTGCCTGGCTTTTCAACTCTACTGCTAGACTCTCTAGTATGACTTTTCAATTTCTAGGTTCTCCGACTCTTCCACTAGGCACGTTAACAGGATTAAAAACTATAACATCAAAGATACCTTACAAACGAACAAATATATTTACAAGTACTTGTTTTCTATTATATTATTATTGTTATAGTTGACTGCTTGAGTGTGTTTGAGTTTGTTTTTGTGTGGCAGCCACACAATGGTTGACTTTGAAGGAAGTGAGGGAATACCTTAATTGGTTGGTGAAAGCCTTAACTCAATGGTGATCGTTTCACAAAAGTATGGTAGAAGGACAACATTGGGATGAAACTCTTTAAATGTGTTTTATTGACTGATTCTCGTTTAATGAATCAAAGTATTATATTTGTTTTATTTGTATATGTATTATATGAACATATAAAACTTGTTGGTATCAACGTGTGATACAATTGCATGTGCCATCTACATGATAATTTTGACCAACTTGTGATAAAATAAGAATATTATATTGTTTCTTATTTTATTATTTTTAGAAGTATATTTTAGGAAATATTTGATTCATAATAAATATCCTCTTAGATTAGGACATTATTTAAATGTATCATAGTTAAAATAGGAGAATATTAATTTTTGTCCTAATTCCTTTAGGAGTTACTTATATCACTTCCTATTATATTTGTCTTTATCCTAATAAGAGTTTAATTAGGATTTTTACATGATTTTAAAGAGATACGATCAGGCATCCCAATATATATATATATAATGTCATGCTTTCATAACATATATATGTTGGTTGGATTAGTCTATATCACAACATTCCATGAATTGAAAGGAGAGCTTCAACGCAAATTGGAATGCTTCATTGATTTGATTTTATGAGTGTTTTATTCATGTATGAGAGGTTGTAATCGTGTATGAAGTTTTGATTAGGTCTGTTTGAGTTAGTATATACTTGAGAGAACTTGCGAGTTAAGTGTTTATGTAATTCAGTGTCAGACATCGTGGTTATGTTTAACTTAACAGTATCTTGTTAAGTTATCTACGACGGAGAGTGAGCAGTGTCGCTGGAGTTTAAGATATTGACGAGATTTTGTTTTACAAAGATTAGGTTAGTGTGTGAGAGTGAGTCAGTACAGTAAACGATTCTAAAGATTGTACAAACAAGAACTTAGTGAATTGCAGCTCTAAAGCTATCCGTGATGTAGGTTTTATAACTGAACCACGTAAAATCCTCATGTGCCAATTTCCTTTATAGTGTACTGTTATATTACTTATAACTGCATACTTCCAGACTTACAATTGGTATTAGAGCAGGTTCACTGATATACAAGTAAAGAAATGATCACATTGTTTTGGAAGGATGGAGTTCATTCGTAATGGAGGATCCGGAATACAACCACCTATTCTTGATGATGGTAATTATCCATATTGGAAGGTAAGAATGATGATGTATATCAAATCTCTAAATGACAGGGCATAGACCAGTGTGCTTAAAGGATGGACACTGCCAACAAAGTTCAATGCTTTTGGAGATTCTGAACCCAAATCTGAGGAGGAATGGACTGATGAAGAATACCGACGTTCAAGTTAGAACTCAAAGGCTCTCAATGCATTTTTTGCTGTAGTGGACTTAAATAATTTTAGACAGATTGTTAGGTGCAAAGTGGCCAAAGAAGCTTAGGACAAACTTGAGGTAAAACATGAAGGTACTGCATCTGTTAAAAGATCTAAATTGATGAGACTGAATTCTCAATTTGAAAATTTGATGATGCATGAGGATGAGTCAATTTATGAGTTTTACTCTAAGTTATGTCACATCACAAATTCTGCATATATGCTTGGCAAAACTTTCACTGATGCAGAAATTGTTAGTAAAATAATCAGATCTGTTCCAGATAAATTTCAACCTAAAATTTTAGCCATTGAAGAAGTTAAAAACACTGATGAGATGAGGGTTGATGAACTGATTGGCATTCTTCAAAATTTTCAGATTAATCAGAGTATTATGAAGCAAAAAGGGAAAAGCATTGCATTCAATGTTAAAATTGAAAAATCTGATGATGAAAGTAATGATGAACTTGATGAAACTGATTCTAAACAGATTGCTTTTCTAACAAAAAATTATGTCAAGTTCATGAAAAAGAATTTCGGGAAAAAGAATCAAGGAAAGCCATCAAACTCAAATGAAGACAAGTTCATGAAATTCAACAAGGAGAATGACAAAAAGAAATCAAAGCAGTCTGAGAAGAAAGGATAGATTCAGTGTTATGAATGTTCTAGTTATGGACATATTCAGTCTGAATGTGCTAATCTCAAGAAGAAGAATAAAGGCTTAACAGCTACCTAGAGTGATGAATCAGAATCTGATTCGGAAGATCAAGAATACATGAGTAATTTTGTTGCATTCACAGCATCTGCAGCTGATAAAGGGAAAGTTGTTATGACTAACATAACAGAACACTGCAGAACTAATGTTGATCATTCAGATACAGAAAATGATCCATAATACTATGAAGAGTTGCAAGAAACTTACAATGCACTCTATAGTGAATGGCTAAGTCAGAAAGAGGATATCAAAACTTTGAAAAAGGAGATTGAAGCACTGAAATGTGAAAAATCATATGCTGAAAACTGTATGACAGAACTGGAGATTATTTTGACAGACAAAACAACACACATTGAGAAAATCACAACAGAACTGATTGAGAGCAAAAGATGTGTTGATCAACTCAGAATTGGGTTAGCTAAACTTGATCAAGTCTTCAGTCTTGGAAGAGATAATTTCAACAAACAAGGATTGGGATATATAGAAGGTAATGTTGCATCCTCATCAACATCAGTATTTGTAAAAGCTTTAACATCAGATAAAATTTCTGAACCTAAATCAATAAGGTCAAATCCTAGTTCAAAAAGCAATGAAACATTTGTTTCTCCTCTGAGCTCCTTCAAATCCAGTCCTGAAAAGGTAAGAAAATTAATTTCAACTGTTATTTTTGTGGTAAAAAAGGACATATTAGGCCTAGATGCTTTAAATTATTGAATCTTTTGCATAAAAGATCAAAACAGTTCAAACTATTACCAAAGTCACAACTGCAGTGGGTTAAGAAAGAGAAGACAGTATGCAAAGTTGCTCTTACTACTCTTAAACATTCTTCTAACGATTTGTGGTATTTTGATAGTGGCTGTTTCAGGCATATGACTGAAAAAAACAGTTTTTGAAAAATTTTAAAGTATGTAGGGAAGGAAATATCACTTATGGAGATGGAGTAAAGAGTAAGATCATTGGCAAAGGCATTTTGAATGTCAAAGGCCTACCCAACTTCCAAAATGTCTTGCTAGTTGAAGGTTTAAAAGTTAATCTAATTAGTATTAGTCAGATATATGATGACAAGTATATTGTTCATTTCACACAAAAAAAATGCATGGTCTTAGATAATTTTGGAAAATGCATTTTAGAAGGCAAGAGATCTTCAGATAACTGTTATTTGGTAAAAATTGCATTTCAAGCTTAGATTTCGGATTTAGAATTGTGGCATCAAAAATTAGGAAACTTAAATTACAAAGACTTGGTTAAATTAACTAAGTTAGGTGATGTAAAAGGAGTTCCTAAATTTGATGTCAAAAGTAAATGAAATTTGTAGACCATGTCAAATGGGAAAACAAATTAGAAGTTCACACAAATCCATTCCACATCTTAGCACATCCAAAATACTTGATTTGCTTCACATGGATCTTATGGGTCCTATGCAAATTGAAAGCATTACTAGCAAGAGATACATATTTGTTTGTGTGGATGACTTTTCTAGATATACTTGGGTTGATTTTATTAAAGAAAAATTTGACACTTTTGTAGCTTTTAGAAATCATTGTGTTAAGCTTGAAAATGAGCAAAACAAGAACATTGGCAGGATAGTAAGAATAAGAAGTGATCATGGCAAGTAATTTGAAAATGTTAGCTATGCTGACTTTTGCAAATATCGTGAAATTGATCATGAATTTTCAGCTCCCAAAACCCTTGAACAAAATGGCATTGTCACTACAACAGGAAAGACTATTTGTGGCAGGCCGAAACTGTCGTAAATAGTCATTTACGACGGTTTCGAACTGCCGCAAAAACAACCGCAGTAAAAGCTTTTACGGCAGTTTCGGCCCGCCGTAAATAATTTTTTAAGGTGGTTTCGTTGTTCGACGCAAAAACATGCGACGAAATAAGATTGATAATTACCACACCTTTTTACGGCGGTTTTGTGTCCGCCGTAAAAAGTCACTATTTACGACGAACAAAAAACCGCCGTAAAAAGTCACAAAACCGTCATAAAAAGTTTTTATACAATTTTTATGCAGCTATCGTGGGTTGATGGGTAACCGTCATAAATACTTAGAAAAATTGTTTTGCGTCGATCGGTAAACCGTCATAAATAGTTAGCAATAATTTTTCCTAAAATTGTTTTGTTGCTTGTGCTATTCTATATTTATTTGCTGTTTATAAAATAATTAACATGTCTCAGAAAAATGTTTGGATATAAATTTGTAATCATTCATTTAATGAATATAATGAAATCAAATCATATACAAAAATATCTCATATAATGGTTCAATCATAATCCAAGAAAACCAAATATAAGGCAATCATCATCCATACTATTCAACATGTTATAATCAAACAATTAAACAACACGTCAGTTCGTTCTCATGGTTTGAATCACGATCTGCATGTGATTCAACATCGATTGATCATCCTTCCCCAACTCTGCATGTGAGCCACTCTTTTTCCTAAGAATTGTTTGCTGCTTCATAACTTCTTCAATATCAGAACAAATAAAAGAAACAGTGGCCTGCAACTTGTCACCATCCCATTTTCTTTGTTGTATCATCAAAAGGAATTACAACAACAACTCCGACTGATCTTTTTTCTCCCTTGGCTCTATTGCTGCTTCACGTTCTTCCAAATTATCTTTTGGTCCATTAAGAAACTCACTTCGTAACAACTCACTGTTAACAAGGCATTAAAGTGTAAGATTCCAAATGCTGCAATTAGATTGCTATAGAACTAATGCTAAATACATAAGAGAAGATATGATGGTATTTCCAAAATATAACACCAAAAATGATAAAAATAATGTCATTTTTATTTCTAAATGTAATTGATTTTTAAATGTAATACAAGAAAATAATAAGTAACACAGTTTCGTTTCTTTTTTTTTTTTGTAGCTATAACTTTTAAGTTTTGATCCGGTCAAATACTCGTAACTAGAAGCTAAAAAGAAGAATGACGAGTCCTAACCGTGTTGCAAGATGTAGCCAGTTGCTGCAGTTCCAAAGACCCCTGCCAGAACTCCTGTATTATTGGATAGACCAAGCAACACTCCCTGAAGACATATTTTCAAAGCAAAGAGTTCAATCTATAAGTTTTTCTCTTCAGAGAACTAGAGTTCTCACTATTATACACAGGCTTTATGTGGTGAATCTAAAATCCAGGATCATAATCAGGGCTTTGATTGCTAGGGAATTACTGCACATTAAGAAGTCTTGCATGCAATTTAAGTTGGATTTAACAATATTAAAACAAGTAATACTTATAGAATAACGATTAAGTATTACAGAATAACGATGATAGAACCAAATTAAGTCAGGGAAAAAAAACAAAACAAAAGATCTTAGATCATCTAGATCTGTTGCATTACTTGAAAAATTGCTCAGATAGAATTAACAACAATTTCCAAAATTATCCTGATAACTCAAATAGAAATACATTCAGTACTCAGTTTCAATAAGTCTACGTAGCAAACCTGACTGCATGCCATGCATAAAACAGCCATTGCATGAGAATCAATATGGCTCAACTGAGTCAAGAAGAAAGCAGGGCCGAGAAATCTGATGCTTTGCATAATCTACAAAAAGAAACATAGAGAACATTCCATTGGCTGCCGCACATACAGTTAAACCAAGAAAACATCACTAAATTGCCTAAAGCACTTAGCAAAAAGAAATGAAGGAGAGATGTTGGACTTGGAGTAGCTCATGAAAATTGCAAAAGAGGAACCAAGATCTCTTATTGCTGTTCCTGAAAACGTAATACAAAAATAACTTAAATGTAATACGAAGAAGAACAAAGACACAAGAAAATGTGCTCTAGAATAAAACTAAAGGCAATAATGAGTCAACAAATTTTGCTTTTGTAAAAAAAATAATAAGTAAATTTCTGTCTAGCTGTGCAGCAAAAACTGGAACTGAAATCAACCAAGATAGCTCATTTTCAATATTAAACGACAGGATTTTTTCACCATCAGCTAACCAGTGTAAGACCCCTCCAATGAAAACGCCTTTGTTCTTGTACAATCTGTTATTGCACAAGCAGATCTCCTTTGATGTCCTCCAGACACCAGTATCTGAAGAATATATGTCAAATGAAAAGTAAAGATCCTTAGTTCCAGCCTCATATTGCCGCACTTTAACCAGTTTGAAATTTGTTGAACTCTGCATGGGATTACAACATGGATCAAATGCTAGAGCAAAGCTGGTTTCTTTATCAGGATTAGTCCAATCCAGCCTGATCCGTTCTCTGTTCAAGGGATTACACACATAGATAGATGGGTCATGGAAAGGTGAGCAGCTACGGCAACAAACCAGTCCATTGGATGATGCCATAACGACAACATTCTCAGGTAGAAAACTAAATATCGTGTGCTGTAATCCAGCACCTTCAGATTCAACAGGGATATGAGTAATTGTTTCAATATCATCAAGGCACCACTGGAACCTCTGCTGGAAGAAGAATCCAAATAGCGGTTCTCTCTTTTGAGACTGATCTTTGATGAAAATGTGGTTAGATATAAGCTCATGCCACCTTTTAGAAACACACTTTAATGCAATCAGAGATTTTGTTGGCAATCGTGAGAGCACATCAAAGCAAATATCAGTGTTCAAGCGCCCAAAATTATTCATTTGCTGCAATATAACAGGAAGGAAAAATTTATATGTCGAAAACATTAAAACTAGAGCAGAGAAAAGAATAATTAGCTCAGAAACTAATTTAGATGACACATCAAACAAGCAAACAAGGAATTGCCACCATCTACATTCTGAAACATCTAATAAAACAACTCATTCAATATAAATACAATGGATTAAAAAAACTAAGAAGAAAATGAAAAATCCTTATGTAACTTAATAACTTGCAACAGAACCCTTCTATGAGCTCTTAATAATGTAAGTAGGTTGCTCATTCCAACAGAGTGCAATAAAACAAATAAGTTGAGATAGAACCACCTAGTTGCTCCCTAACTTAAAGTTTATGCAATAAAAAATTGCAACACAAATCATTCAAGCAATACGTATCCCAAGAAACAAAAGGGGTAAATAAGTTTAGGTAGAGACATTATTGGTCAGTAATCTAAAGTTTCCCAGCATGGTTACAGTTCCCTGATGTTCTTTAGATCTGACATATTCCACATAAACATATTCCCTTATACAAGTTATCTACACATGCACCAGTATTTAAGATGCTTCTTCTCCTTCTCAGAAAGTACTATTTAACCTTATGACTAATGAAGATACAAGCATGGTAGCAAAGAGAATGCCCTGAATGCTGGAATTTACCTGTAACTTTGGCTAGAAGACGGTAATTAAGCTACAAAACCTTAGATATCAAACAAAATCATGGAAGTTCAACAGTGTAATCTGCTACACTTCAATACAGGGCTTTATGAAAGCTAGAAATCAAATCAAATTAAGTGAACATCAATTATTCCAGTAAACATAATGATTATAACCATTAGCGTGCCTGAGCCTGAGCCTGAATAGGAATTAGCTTCATGTATTCATGAAACTCAATATCCTTCATAATACTAGCATGTAAACACTTAAAATAATTCAAAACATCAAAGTCCACAAGTTTCCTAAGCTTGTGCAAATATTAAAATCAAAGTAGCATCTCATTCGCTTCTTACCATATCTGCAAATGATTCAATTGGTGCAGGAGCAGCAGGTAAGCCTGAACCAACACTAACATCAACATGAGCCGCAAACAAACCTCTTCAATCTGTAAATACATAAAATTACGCAGAAAAAATTTCAACATTTTTAATATTTCACTGTAAATTCATTCATTAACCTAAGCAAACACCAAAATGCACCGTTTCATCTTCAAAATACAAGCACAAAAGCGTGTAATCACTTACCTGTTCAGGACTCAAGCGAAGGATACGGTAGGTGGGTTTCCACGTAGTGAATACGAGTTCAATTATGGCTTGACCTCCAGAGCTCCGCCAATAGAATGTGGCCAGAGGAGATGAAGAGAAGGATAGCTTCGTCGATTCAGTGTCTAGGGCTATTACAAAGGATGGCGAGGCCCTTTTGATGGAATTCGAAGTCGACCTTCTGAGGCACGGGGGCTGATATGACATCGTTATTGCTTATCTTTCTTGCAATTTCAGAAGATGAAGAGTGAATTGAGACTGATTTCTTGTTCTGAGAGTCGGAGGTTCAAGCAAAGAGGAACGGTGGTGATTTTCTCACCCCATCACGGACTCGTACTTCAGGGTTTCATTTGTCAAAAGAACAATGAGTAAAGCTCCTCCAAAGTTTTAGTTAGATCGATAATGCCCCTGCCCTAGAAATTGAGAATAATGGCAGTTTCAACGAAAAGATCAATGAATGGTTGAAAGAATCGAGAGGGATAAGAGGAAAAATGAGAGAGAACGCGAAAGGGGTGAGAGGGAAATTGGTAATCGAGATGCGGGAAGGCTAAAATCGAATGGCAAAAAGAATCGAGAGGGATGAGAGGGAAAATGCAGCATAGGAATTGAGAGGAATTGGGATTTAGGGTGAAATCAAATTGCCTTTTCTTATACCCATATACTGCGGTTCACAAAACCCTCGTAAATACTCCCCCCCTCCTCACTTTATGCGGAGGTTTTTAAAAACTGCCGTAAACGGGCGTAGTAAAACCCCTGCTTTCTTGTAGTGTGTGGAAAGAAAGAATAGAACTCTTCAAGAGATGGCAAGAGTGATGCTCAATAGTAAAAAGTTGACCAAAAGGCTATGGCCTGAAGCAATAAGCACTGCTTGTTACATTTCAAATAGAGTTTTTTTATGACCTGGCTCTAACTAGACACCTTATGAAAATTTGAAAGGTAGAAAACCTAATTTGAAATATTTTCATATTTTTGGATGCAGGTGTTACATTTTAAATGACAAAGAGCAGTTTAACAATTTAGATCCAAGAAGTGATGAAGGAGTTTTGTGGGATATGCACAAAATAGCAAAGCTTTTCGAGTTTATAATCTTCGAACTGAGGCAGTCATGGAATTTGCAATTGTAGTATTTGATGATCTTGATGATTATGCAAAATACTAACAGGAGGAAAGCATAACAAGCTTTACAGAAGATACAGAAAAATTAGATTCTTACATCAAGAATAATCAAGATGATTCAGTTATAAAACAGGAAACAACTGTTGTTACATCTGACACAACAAAGACCACTGACAAGTCAGATCTGAACAATACTTCAATCAGAAATGAAACGGAAAGAAAAGATCCACCCACTTGGATTCAAAAGGCACATCCTACCAGCTCTATCATTGGAACACCAGATGGCATGATGAAACTAGGAGCAAGGTAAGGAATTAGATAAGATTTGCATGTTATGTTTCATTAGTTGAACCAAAAAATATGAAAGAAGCTTTAAAAGAAGATGTTTGGATTCAGACATTGCAAGATGAGCTTAATCAGTTTAAAAGAAATGAAGTATGGGAATTAGTTCCTAGGCCAGAAAATGAAAATGTCATTGGAACTAAATGGATATTCAAAAATAAAACTGATGAAAGTGGTCAACTAGTAATAAATAAGGCTAGGCTTGTAGCACAAGGTTACACTCAAGTAGAAGGCATAGACTTTGATGAAACCTTTGCACCAGTAGCTAGACTTGAGTCAATCAGATTATTACTTGCAATTGCTTGTTTGATTGATTTTAAGTTGTACCACATGGATGTTAAAACAGCCTTTCGAAATGGCTATCTCAATGAAGAATTTTTTGTTGAATAGCCTAAAGGTTTTGAAGATCTTAAACATCCTGATTTTATGAACAAATTACACAAAACTTTGTATGGGTTGAAACAAGCTCCCAAAGCTTGGTGTGAAAGATTGACAAACTTTTTGATCAATAGTGGTTATAGAAGAGGTAGCAATGATAAGACTTTGTTTATCAAACATGTATCTAACTATTTTATTGTTTCTCAAATATATGTAGATGACACAGTGTTTGGATCAACTAACAAAATCAAAACTAATGAGTTTGTTAAGTTGATGTAGGAAGAGTTTGAGATGAGCAAGTATGAGAATTAAATTTCTTTCTTGGATTGTAGGTTAAGTAAATGAATGATGGAATATTCATATCTCAGTCAAAATATGCTAAAAATCTTGTAAAGAAATTTGGGCTTGAGAATTCAAAACCAATAAAAACTCCTATAAGCACTAACTTGAAACTTTCAAAAGACAATGCAGGAAAAGAGGTTGATGCAAGTTTGTATAGAAGCATCATTGGCAGTCTATTATATCTCACAGCAAGTAGACTAGACTTGTGCTTTAGTGTAGGACTTTGTGCAAGATTTCAAGCAAATCTCAAAGAACCACATCTGGTAGCAGCACAGAGAATCATCAGGTATGTACATGGAACCCATGATTATGGTATATGGTTTTCTAAAGATACAAATAATTATCTTGCAGGGTTTAGTGATGTTGACATGGAAGGAAATGCAGATGACAAAAAAAGCACATCAGAAGGATGTTTTTATCTTGGTACTAACTTAGTTTCTTGGCACAGCAAAAAGCAGAACTCTATTTCTTTGCCTACTACTGAAGCTGAATACATAGCAGCAGGAATTTGTTGCACATAACTGCTATGGATAAAGCAAATATTGAGCGATTATGGTATTGAACGAAAACCTATAACTGTGCTTTGTGATAATACTAGTGCTATAAACATTTCCAGAAATCCTGTTTAGCATTCTAGAACAAAACATATTGACATAAGATACCATTTTATAAGGGAACTTATAGAGTCTAAGGTGATACACATTGAACACATCTCCACTGATAAACAATTGACTGAGTTGTTCACTAAGGCATTGGATACAACAAGATTTGAGAATCTAAGAAAGGCCTTAGACATCTATCAGTTATCTATACAAGCATTTCTTGCTGTTATGTTAATTATATCTGCAATATCATAAGTTTTCTTCTAATTTAGCATGTGTGAGCTGTAATATAAAAAATTGTGTGAATGATAAGATATTGGTTTAAAAGAAAAAATACAGAGAGGGCTACCAATATAAGATGTGTGAAAGCAATCATTAAGAGTAACCTCAAGGTATCCAAGAAATATGTTAAGGTCAGCCACTCAAATGAAAAGGGCTACCTCTATGTTGTGTGAAAGCTACTATATTCATAATCCAATGTGATTAATTCATAATATGTCAAAATAATATTTTTGACATCTCAATTAATTGAAAAGATAAATTAAAATAGCTTTCATGTGAAAATAATAAACATCTATGAAATATGTTTTCTTAGAATGATTCATATGATGTTTAGATATTGTTGTTATATTAACTTTAACTGTTTTCTATTATGTTTTTCATATCATACGATGCTCTTTGGGCCTATCTGAAATTTGACCTTTCTTGTGTGCCTATGTGTCAAAATGCCATGTCAGCTTTATTGAATTGAGAGGGAGAAACTTCAGTGGCGAGAATCCTAACTCTATTAGAATTTCTTATTTTAATGGAAATCAAATTTCGAATTCTTGTTCATTAATGATATTTATTAAGTTTTTCTAGAAAAGGATTTAAAATTAAATTTTATGGGAAACAAAAATATATTAAAAATCAGCCAAATATATCAAGAAAATAGTTACGGTATTTTTTGTTCATACCATACTCAATCAATAGTTTCTCCACTCTCTCTCGTCTTGCTTCTTTCTATTCTGAGAAACTTTAGCAGTCTTGAAACCTTAACAATGGCAACAACTTATGACTTTTCAAAGACCACCAGTTCCTCATCTTCCCAACACGACTCTGGTTACAACAGTAGCAACAGTGCACAGTCGTCTCCTTCGAAACAACCTCATGCAGAGATCCTGATTAATCCTGATATGAGTGAATACGAGTTAATTCCAGTCAAGAGAATGAAAGACAAGGTGAAACTTAAGTTTAACAAATTCCTCATAGCAGCCGTTAAACAGAAATTCTTGAAGTACATGTCAAAGAGGAAGTTGCAGATGGAAAGACTAGTGAAGCTAACCGACTTCAACAAATATGGTTTGCGTGAGCTTCTTGAGTCTATATATTGGACTTGAATGGTAAACAACTTCCTACCCCCTGTGAAGTCTTTAATTAAAGAGTTTTATGCAAATATCACCACTTCCATTGATGATCCAAAAAGCTATCATTATCACAGGTGTATTGTAGAGTAAAGTTTGTGAAATTCTCACCGAATGTCAACAACACATTCTTTGATATACCAATAGGTAGTTTACACTCTATGGATGAAAACTTTGATATGGCAGTCGTGATTAAGGAGTTAATAGGTCATGGAGATATAGATTGGAATCCTAGAGATGAAATTGATCAACAATATCTTAAAAGGAAGTATAGAGTATTGCATAAAATTGCTCAATTTGACTGGTTTCCCTCTTCACACCAAAATCAGGTCAGGGAAGACAGAGTAAAATTTTTGTTTTGTTTGGGCACCAATAGACTGATTAATATAGGTTTATGGATTTATCACATGATTGTTCATATTGCACCATATCAATCTAACTACCATTTGCTTGTCTTTCCTTGTTTAATCCAAGGCATCTTAGCACAAAATGGTATTCCCATTAGCCCCAAAGAACACATTGAAATTTTGTCTAAATCCATCACAAAAGGATTTTTGCATTGCTTGCATGGTAAATCTGATCTACCTGCACCAGAACCAAAACTAAGGAGAGTACGAAAAAAATCCCATGAGCAATGTAGAAGAATAACATGCTTTGATCAATTCTGTTTTGACTAATATTATGCAGGATCCTAAAGACATCAAAGCAAAGAAGTCTGTTTTGGAAGCAAAGCTTGTAAGACAATCTGGTAATGCAGAAGAGCCACAACCTATGAAAACTAAAAATGTGGTTCATGAGCAGTTTGCTAAGCACATGCCAGAGACTGATACACCACTGCCTGAGGTAGCTGAGCCAATACTATAGAATATCAAGCTAAACAACCTGCTGTTGAGACATACGTAACAGCAAAAAAGAAGATGAAAAAGAAATTCAAGAAGAAAGCAAAGGGAACTCAGTTGAAGGGAAAGAAGAAGGTTAAAGTGGTGAAGAAAACATCTAATAAGAGGAAGAAGAAAATTGATTCAGCAGCTCTAGAATTGAGGGATGAGTCCTTGTTAGATGAACCAGCACAAGCAAAACCTAAAATGACATTGCCTTTACCACCTTCTAAGGCAGAACCTAATGTTTCTCTAGTCCTTGAAGTAGAACATAATGACTTTCCACCATCACCACATTCACCCCCACATGAAGCAGAAACCACACCACATGCAGCAGACAAAATAGCACCAGCCACAAGACTCTCATCTACACTTGCAATAGAATCACTGGTACCTTCTCCATACCCTGCTATTAAGTTACAGATAACAGAAACCAGTGCTGAACGCCTTGATAAGGAAATTCGCAAGATTGTGGCTAAAGTGACTGCCACTTCCTCAGAGACAACTGAAGCACAGCCTGCTCCTAGACCTACTGAATAGCCTACACACATTACTACTGGAAAAAGATTCAAAATGAAGGTTGGAAGGTTCAAGAAGCGCTTTGGTAGTTTTTCTTCCCTACCTGTTCGCAAGTCTCCTCGATTGCGTTAGCTTTTGTAACTTGTTTTGAAATCAAGGGGGAGAAGAAGTTTCTAATATAATCTGTTTTCTGTTTTGCTTTTGATTTGATACTGCTAATTCTAATTCTGCTTGATATATATATATTTTGCTTCTTCTTCTCAAGGGCAGTATGTAAGAAGCAAGGGGTGGTAAGGACTTATTATGCTTTGTATGCATTCGAACTATTTTCTGCTCTGTGTTTTTAACTTATTTCTTTACTACATTCTGTGTTATTCTCTACCTATTTCAATTCATATATGTTTTTGTTATTTGCTTTTGATCATGATTTGGTTGAAGTGTTGTTTGACATGTTTGTCAACTTCACTTTGCGGTGTTTGGCAGAATATACACATTTAGACCTTGTTCTGTTATGTGATTTGTAACTGCATACTATTGTTATTCCTTTAAGCATGATATTTCTGTTTGCTAGATTATGATTGCTCATAGTTATGTATGACTTATCTTTTTGTGATTTTCTTTAATCAGAAATAGTGTGCGTTTTCATCACAAGTTGCAAAAAAGGGGGAGATTGTTGGTATCAACGTGTGATACAATTGCATGTGCCATGCACAAGATAATTTTGACCAACTTGTGATAAAACAAGGATATTATATTGTTTCTTATTTTTTTTGTTTCTAGAAGTATATTTTAGGAAGTATTTTATTCATAAAAAATATCCTCTTAGATTAGGACATTATTTAAATGTATCATAGTTAAAATAAGAGAATATTTATTTGTTTCCTAATTCCTTTAGGAGTTATATCACTTCCAATTATATTTGTCTTTATCCTAACAAGAGTTTGATTAGGATTTTTACATGATTTTAAAGAGATACTGATGAGGCATCCTAATATATATATAACGTTATATTTTCATAACATATATATGTTGGTTGGGTGAGTCTATGTCACGACATTCCAGGAATTGAAAATAGAGCTTCAACACAAATTGGAATGCTTCATTGATTTGATTTTATGAGTGTTTTATTCATGTATGAGAGGTTGTAATCGTGCATGAATTTTTGATTAGGTCTGTCTGAGTTAGTATACACTTGAGAGAACTTGTGAGTTAAGTGTTTATGTAATTTAGTGTCAAACATTGTGGTTATGTTTAACTTTAATAGTATGTTGTTAAGTTATCAGCGATAGAGAGTGAGCAGTGTCGCTAGAGTTTAAGATCTTGACGAGATTTTGTTTTACAAAGATTAGGTCAGTGTGTGAGAGTGAGTCAGCATTGTAAATGATTCTAAAGGTTGTGCAAACAAGAACTTAGTGAATTGCAGCTCTAAAGTTGTCCATGGATGTAGGTTTTATAACCGAACCACGTAAAATCCTCCTGTGCCAATTTCCTTTACAGTCTACTGTTATATTACTTATAACTGCATACTTCTAGAACTTACAGAACCAATCAACTATATTGTATATGTTGGATTTTTGGGCGGGCCGCCCAAGCCTAGCCCTTGGTGGAAGTATAATTGTTGAAATATTTAATTTTTAGTGAGAAAACAAAATGGCAACTATATATATATATATAGTTACACAAATTTAGAGTTTTATTTTAGTAAGGGAACAATATGGTGACTAAAAAGATTATTATTTTGTAACCAATTGTTATGGTTAATTAATAATTAGTAACTACCTTTTTTTTTGGGATAATTGTAATTTGCTCTAGCGCCAAGACCCAATAGTCAATGAAGGATGGAATTTTTAAGCTCCACCGAAGGGTTTGAACATGAGACCTTGATGTAGCCAAACATTAGGTCCCAAGCTTGAATATTGCTCAATTGTTAATTCCCTAAATATTTGGTAATTGTTGGTGTCTCACGTGATATTCTCATGCACTTGAAATGCTCGTGATCAAATTTTTTTTATTATCATGTTATAAAAACATCTATATTGATTGATTGATTGACATTATCTTTTGTTTGATAAGGAAGTTTTTATTCTAGGAAAAGATTAATTGGAATAAAAATGATTTGTCATGGCAAGTTTTGTTATAGGAAGCTTTTATCTTGATTGCCAATCACATATATGACTAGAATATTTTTGATAAGTGCTTGTCTTGATTAGCAATCACTTATAGGATTATGATCTTATTAATAAGTATCCTATTTCCTTTCAAGATAATTTTATGTGACTTCTTGTTTTATTTGATCTTTATCTTATCTTACCATCTTACCATCTAAGCTTCACTGGGATAATTGCAGGTTTATGATAAAGATTGCAACAGATATTTTATGCTATATACAGTTATCCACAACTTATATAGAAAAAGTTAGAATGTGTTAATCACTTTCTTTACTTAGAAAAAGTTGTATGCTTTGAGAGAGTTAAGATTGTGTATGACTTAAGAGTGTTAAGTGCTAGATCTGTTTTGTAATTGTTATAAGTCGTGTAGGATTAAATGAGTTGAGTGATTATATATGTCTATAATAGTTATGTTAGTTATGACTTACTTAACTTGGTAGAGTTAAGTTAGTCATGTCTGTGAAATACGGCATCAGAAGAGTTTGTGAAGGACTATAATTGTGATTGAGAGTGAACAAGTTTACATAAATTAGATTAGTGAGTCTGAGCAGGGTTTCCATCCAACCGCAAACGCTTGCAACCTCGGCACCACTTTTGTAAGTTCATTTCAAAGACTTAGAGAGCCATACGTTCAAGTCATAAAGACAAGACCTGGAGATATATTCGAGTCGCCATATAATTAATCACGAAAAAATTTGGATGACGATAGCTGATCCCTTGCTTCAGGACCTAACTACCCATCACCTTTTCAGAGTTAGGTTCAGGAAGTTAGGTATGGGTTACACCCGCCTGGATATTAATTCGACCTCCACTAGGATTTACTGAGTTATAGGCTTTGAGTTACTAATGTTATCCTATCTTGATCCTAATTTTTATTATGCACACATAATTACATTTTATCTTATTATTACACGTGGGTGAATAACTTAAGTACATACATAGAGAGGGGAGAATAATTGATTGCATAGCCATCAAACAGGGGGAATGGGTAAGGGATTACAACAGTTCAAATAATATTACAATAGATTAAACATTACCATTGTAGAAACTTGGTGTCAAATCTGAACACTTTAAGACCATGGAATAGCCTCCAGGACCGAGATCTTGGGAGCACAAGCTTCAAAATTTTGATTTGCTTTTGCATCACTTCAGTTCCTAGGTTTGTTTGAAAACTGCTTGAACAAGATGTGTGTAGGTTTTAAAATCATTGAGTTTTTCGGATGAACAGCAACGGAGGAAGAGTGTTTACTGAACAGTAACTGATGAACAGTGTTTGTGAGCAGTACCAAGTGAACAATACCTGATGAATAGTGATGACTCGTTCACTTCAACTTTAACAACACTGACCTAATTAATCCTTTTATGTCTCTGTTAATCCATGTCCAATTTTGACTAGCAAACCTAATGCCATTAGGCTTACTCTAACTAATTTTTTGGACTCCTAGAACTTAATCTCATTAATTCTTTAATTAGGCTCTTAACTCTTAATTAGGTCCAACCCAATTTTGCGTAGCTTTTTAATTAATCATATTAATTATAAGCCCATTAATCTAATTAATTAAATTAGCCCAAATACTATATTATTTAATAAATCAAATTAAATAATGAGCCCATTTACTAGCCAAATATATTTAATTTAATATATGGGCTTTATTCTCTAGTACACCCAATTAAATTAAATAATTAATTTCTCAAGTCCAATCCTTGTTCAAACAATTTATATCAGCTACCTAGAGAGAACTTGATGGACATATTTAATTACAATCTCCCATAAGTATGATCAAGTATCCTCTTATCTCAAAAGTGTAGTTGGCTCCACCTATTAACTTTGCTCCATTTCACTATAAGTTCAAAGCTACACTATTGAATTAAATACTCTTTATAGAAAGGCTCATAATTTAATTTGATTAAAATATTTCTTGAAGCCATATCCCTTAAGCATTAGGTTTACATAACTACTCTTAATGGAATACCAATAATTGGAGTTAATTATGATTTACTGTGTTAACCCTCCAATTATATCTTGAGCCCTTACTATCAGTTTTACGCCATTTAAATGAGTTAAGATTTATTAAAATAAATCTGAATTTAATGAACAACTTTTGTTAAACACTTGGCCAAGACTCTCTCAAATAAAACCTTGTAAAACCATCAAGGCGGTATTCTGTAATCCTTTCGGAGTCTTGAATTCTATATCTATGGTATAGTTTCTACTAGCATACATATATTACAATCCTAACTAGCTAAGTATTGACCTTAGTCCTTTAGATCTCACTTTTTATTCTAGTCAAAGACTATAGCCTATATACTAGAGGTACACTACCTCCTCAGGATTAAGGTAGGAATGCCTTTAGTGCTCAAATGTAGAAATTCACAATCGGTCATGGTATTTCCACCAAATGGATAATTTCTACATGGTCTGTGTTCAATGCTCTTTGTCCTAATGTCTCCACTTTAAATGGTTAGAGACTCACCATTTTCCTATTGAAGACAAATGACATAAGAACCTTGTCCAAAAAAAGTGCTTAGCTTTTATTTATAGGTCGTAAACTAGTTTTGAGCTATGACAAAGTTCTATGTCTGAGATATATCTCATATATACAAAAACCTTGTTAATATAAAAGCTATGAAACCTTTAATCATAGATACAATTACACTTGGGTAATTTTTAAATAATAACTTTTATTCATTTGTTACAATAATGTTTACATATTACAGAAAAACATACATTCTCTTAGGGTAGATCTTAACAATCTCCCACTTACCCTTAAAGTAGATGTCACATTTTTGCACTTCTTCATGATACATGATCTCTCGTAAGAGGTGGTACTTCCTTTTTATATGCTTTCCACTTTGTGGTTTCTAGGTTCCTTAGAATTAGTCACTGCCCTACTATTATCATAATGAAGTGTAATAACTTTTTCTCCATTTGAAACAACTTCCAAATCTATAAGGAACTTACGGAGCCAAAAAGCTTCCTTAGTAGCTTCACAAGCTGCTATATACTCCATGGTGAAATCAGCAAAGCATTGCTTGATACTCCACCATACTATAGCTCCACCACTCAAGGTGAAAATAGATTATGAGGTTGACTTTTTGGAGTCCAGATCAGACTAAAGATCTAAATCCTTATATCCAACTAGAGTCAGATCACTACCAGAATATACAAGAATATATTGCCTCATCCTACGATTACTTTAATAAATGCTTTATTGCAACCCAATGCTCACAACTAGGACTAGTACTCATTAATAACTCCTAATGTAGATAAGATATCTAGCTTATTACTTAGCATTGCATATATGAGACTCCTAATAGCAGATGCATATTGGACTCATCTCATCTCTTTCTCTTCTTAGGGAGTCTAAATAGACTACTTTTAAGAAAGCTTAACTCCATACCTGAAAGATAACAATCCTTTCTTGGAGTTTTTCATTGCAAATTTAGGCAAAATCTTCTCTGTGCAGGAACCCTGAGATAATGCTAGTTTCTTGTTCTTCCTATCCCTCATAGGTTGGATCTGAAGAACATAACTAACCTCTCCCAAATCTTTCATTCGGAATTGGTCATTCAGCCATATTTTAACTGAGGATAGTACCCTACATCATTCCCAATATGTAGAACATCATCAACACAAAGAATGAGAAACACAACCTTTTGGTCTTACATTCTCTTGCAGACACATGGTTCGTCTACAATCTCAATAAAACTATAGGTTTTGATCATTTGATCAAATCTTATGTTTCAAAACCTTGATGCTTGTTAAAGATCATAAATTGACCTGAATCAATTTGCAAACCTTTTCCTTTTGGCTTTTCTCTACGAAACCCTCTGGTTGCATCATATAGATTCTTTCATCAAAATTTCCATTCAAGAATGTTATCTTGACATCCATTTGCCATATCTTATAATCAAAATGAGCGGCAATAGATAAGAGAATTCGAATTGATTTTAGCATGGCTACTAGTGAGAATCTATTCAATTTCTGATTTCGTAGCTTTTTACCAACTATTAGCATTAGCATCATTCACTGCTTCTTCATATGAAATAGGATTAGACTCATTTCCTTTAGTATCTTATGATACTCCTATCAATCTATCAGGTTGTCTTACAATCATCCCACTACATCGAGACACCATGGGAATTTGTCTAACAATCCTCCCACTACGTTGATACTACTAGAAAAAAGACCTTTTACGGCGGGCCAAAATTGCAGTAAAAGGTCTTTTACGACGGGCATACAGCGGTTTTAGACCGCTACATAAAGTGGCGACGTAAAAACTATTTTGACTTTTTACAGCGGTTTTAGCCCGCCGTAAAAAGATGTATACCACGGTCTTCTAGCCTGCCGTAGAATGAAGTGTTGTTGGAGTCAAATTATTTACGGCGGTTATGAGCCCGCCGTAAAAATTTTTTACCACGGTCATTTGGCCCGCGGTAAAAAGTTTTGTGCCTATTGTTTGAATTATTAACGGCGGTTATGGCGCCCACCGCATAAAGTTTCTTACCGCGGTCACGTTGCCCGCCGTAGATGGCTCTTGTTGTTTGAATTATTAACCGCAGTTTGTCTGCCCGCCGTAAAAATGGCAGAATGTCATTTAGGCATGCTACTTCCATATCCATAATCTTTTAGAACCTGTTTTCATTTTCAAACAATTCATTGGATCCAGAACCAAATTTTTTGGAAACCATTCAACGTTTTCAAGCAATTCATTACATCCATAAGTATATATTCGCATATAAATAACAAATAAATTGATATTGTCATAAATAAAAGTATAACATAGAAAACCTTCACATACATTTGCAAACAAGAAAGAAAAAGAGGCTACTAAGTTTGTTTCCAATATGTGCAAAAGTCTAAAATAACTGTACAATTCTTATTCCAATCAATTCTTCATGTCAAAAATGCCTGCACAAATAAAATAAAAAATTATTACTTAATTATTCATAAGTTTATTAAAAAAAAATTCAAGTAAAAGCTATATACACACCTAACTCTCCTCCTCATGTGTTGTTGCAGAGTGAATGTTGACACGATTTCTATGTGCACTCGAAGCATCTGGAACCGGGGGCTGAGATATTTTGGAAGATTTAGAAAAGATTAAAATTCAGCAAATAGTTTCAATCATCAACAACTTATAACTATTACAAAAAAACAAAATAGTCATGTTGTCACTTTGGATTAGACTCTATGTACTACATACAGCATTGTGATCAATAGTTAGCAAATACAACTATATTGCCAAGGCGAGTTCAACAACTACATATTCTCAATGCAATTGACAATTAAAATCATCAATGAAATCAAAATCTCACCAGCTTCATGAATTAGATAGCAACTCTTTCAATATCCACACATAGAGTACATGAAAGTTAAGTGAATACCTGAGGTCGTACAGGTGGTGGCAGCTGCTCTTCAATGTCTGGAAATTTTTGTTGTAAAAAGTTGTACAACTGCTTATTGTACTCCTTCAATTCTGTGTTCTCCACTCGTATTTCATGTAATTCTTGATGCAATTTCTCCGCATCAATAGGCTGAGATGAACATTGACTTATGACAGTAGTTGGAGAAGGACCATGGCCGTATGTGCAGGCATAACCACGATGATCACGTCCCAATACATCTTGAAATACCCGTTCTGCTGCAGCTTCGGTTTGTTGCTCAATAGGTATTCTGGACATGCCTTCTTGTAGTTGACTCTGTAAAATGATGAAAACAACTGTAAGTGAGAGAGAAAAAAAAAAAAAAGGATTCTGTAACCAATTAAACACAAATTGTAAAAGCATATAATTTAGTTTAAAAAAGTTCAATTATCTCAGCACTCTTAGTGTCTACTACATCTCCATCACTTCTCGTTCTAGTCTTGATAAATACACTTATGCGATCTGTTTTTTCTCCACTCTTTGACATCTTAACAACAAAAATAAAGAAAAATATATTAGTGTATATATGCAAAGGAAGTAAGTTACAAATATAATGAATTAATTATAAAAGCAAAATCTATAACAATTTATACGAATTTTAAATGTTGTCAAAACTTACCTCTTCTCTCTTTTTAGCAAAAGATGTGCGACCGGTCCTATGAAGTGCAAACTGGTGTGCACGATTTGCCTTATTTCTCTCTGCTTGTTTCTGTAATGTTAAAGAGAATATTTTAGTGTATTTTGAGAAAACAATTATCTTAAGAATCGTTTTCATAACTTACTTGAGCTCCTTCGCTGCTCCAATAAGCCACTAAAATCTTCCAATGCTCTTCAGTAATTTTTGGAGGGATAAATGCTAAACGATCCTTATCTATCAGATATGGCTTGTAAAAGTCTCTCTTAACACGAGCTTTCCAATCCCTCCAAAGTACTCCAATTGCTTTTAAACAATGAGGCTTATAATAATTCGGAACATCTGTATTATCCTACAATAACAAAAAATATAATACAGATTAGTGTACATAACTTAAATACTTTTCAACTTAGCAGTTAAATTAAATTAAATACCTTCACTTCTTTCCAAATTGCATTCAACTTATGCTCAGGCATTGCATGCCAACTAGTAAAAGTCAACGGAGCCATTGATCCATTTCTGGCTATGATGCCAAGTTGGGATGTAAACGTCTCCTTATTCGGACCAATTGGTTGCCATTTGTCGTTAAAATCAACATGTAAAATCTGGCCTGAGCCCCATTCAGAATTGCCACGAGCAGCTCCACGACCTTTTGCTTGTGATGATGCACCTAATCATATAGAATTAGTTTCACATTATAAAGTAAAACATTTATATGAAAGAAATATCATTTATATATAAACCTTGATCTCTCATATTCGTTTGAGACTGGGAAGATGTAGATGTCGTCGAGATTCTGCCTCCCGTCGTAGTGCACTTTCCATGGAGTCATCTCGGTGTCTCTTTGGTGCCATGGTAAGCTGCAAAAAGATACTAACATTAGAAAACTGAAACGCTATTGATACATTATATTACAAATAGAATAAATGTTTGATGCATGTACAATAAATGAATGTCCAATAATGTTAAAACAAAAAATAACTTTCATTAATACATAAGGATGTCTTAACACACCATCATTTATGCGATCCTCTACATGCAATCGCATTAAAGAAGTAGTTTTTGAAGACCTGAACAATCTCTGTAATCTTGGAACCAGGGGAAAGTAACATACTTGCTTTGCTGCTATTCTTACCTCAGAAGTTGATGCATTACTTGGCTCATCAAACTGTTTATATCTAGAGGTATGACAGACAGCACAACTATGAAGATTCTCATGCTCATTTCTAAACAACATACAGTTATTAGGACATACATCTCAAGTCTTGTATGTAAATCCTAATTTTGTTGTTATTTTTTGAGCCTCATAATAAAAGGCAGGAATTTTTGCTTCTTGGGGAAAGACTTCTTTCAAAAATTTTAACAACATAGTCATTGAAGTGTCTGACCATCTGCATAACATTTTCATATTCAACAGACGAACAACAAAGGAAAGTGATATAAACTTTTCACATCCTGGATACAAGGGACAATTCGCATTTTGAAGTAACTTAAGGAAGTCTTTTGATGCCTCGTTCAAATCTGCCCCCACATCATTATCCAATGGAGTACGACTACTTTCACCAAAATCCATATTTGGAATTCCCGTGGCATCATGTATCATTCCGACCATATCATCACCCATAGAATCATAACCAAACTCTGAATATTGAGTCTCAGAATTTTGATTAGAATCTATAGGCATATACGGCTCACCATGTAATGTCTACATTTTGTACTTAGGTAGAAAACCATTGAATATTAAATGGTCTTTCACTACATCCCTACTCATGAGACACCGATTGTAACACTTCTTACATGGACAGTAAATTCTAGTGCCACCAACTACGTTCTCAGATGCAAAATCTAGAAATGCATTCACACCGTCCAGATATGGCTTGGAAAATCTGTCTCCTAAGTCAATCCAACTCTTGTCCATGTCTACTTTTCTTCACTAAAACAAATATAATTTATGTAAATAAGTTGTTTAAGTACTAAGTTGAAATTAAACTTATTTAACAAGTTAATTAGGTTAGGAAGTGAGTTGGCATTTTCAGCATATATTCATCTCTCCTTTCTTTGTGAGATTGTTTAGTGGGCTCTCTAATTAGTGAACTGTTTTTGTGAGATTGGTTGTAATGGGCTGGTATAATTGGTGGGATTATTTAACTAGCAAAATTTTTGGTTTCTATGTTTTTATCGTCTAGTATTTACTCATAAACAACACACGATTAGCACTAGATATCAATTATGCTTTACAATATTAAAAAAAAATCCATTTCATACCAATTACGATGAAACAACATAAATACAAAATAAATGCAAGCATTTAACTCAGCATGAATAGCAAACAACATATGAATAATAGTTGAAAGCAATCAAAACAAAATTATTAGTCTCAAACAGCATATGAATAACACTTGAATCTAACTTAAAACATCATAAATATGAACTGGTGAAGCTTACCTCTACTAATGGATGCAGATTGTGTTCTATGTCGATCAACCAAGTCTGTTTTCTCTCAAACAGCTCAGAAATCTAAGATATGGAGATGCTGGTCAATGAAATTGCTAACAGGGAGTATCACCAGGTCTGTAAATGATAAACAGGGAGTATCAAAGCTTCCTGCATTATAACAATAAAAGTTTCACGGTCATAATATCACACATAGGAAGACTCACTCTGAACACAAATATGGATAGCAAGGAGCAAGAAATGAGCATGTAAACTTCTAACGGTGGACAGAATTTGGTGGGCATGCCTATCTTTGATAAGCTACACAGTAAATCAGATTGGAGCTGGAGTCTTTTCTGAAACCTATGATTGGGCACGTGTACAATTAAACCCCACCCAACCCACTGGAAACTAGAACTAGTCATAGTCTTCAAATAATAAAAATAGCATAAATATCAAAACCTCACTGAAAAACGTAAACTGTGATGTCCCCAACCTATATACAGCAACTTTACATGATTAATAGATCAACTAAATCTTGTTCCTTTCACGACAGGGCAACATGAATCCTTTTTGGGTCATACAGTTGCTAAAAATAATACCCAGTTTTGAGCTGGCTTCAACATAAGGAGCTTTAAAGTGATGTTTTAACATCAAGTGCAGTTTAAACATTTCAACAGAAAACGTAATCTCAGTAAACAGCAAATTATGACAGTGAAGTGACACATTCGTTTTGACTAAAGTGCCCCAACCTTTTACAAACAGCTATTGAGTTGAATTCTCCTGACCAATTAGGTTATAAAAATTGGGATTTATCGAAAGAAAATGAAAATCATTTAAGTTTAACAACATCTTGATTCTCAGCACAAACAATCAGGATAATATTGAATATGCATATGGCAACAAATAATGAGGACGATCGATGACTTCAAGAAAGTGTACAATGACCTTCAGTGGATATGCAGGTAAATCGGAAAGTGAAGTTGAAGCCTTGAAGAAAACTCTTGCGGATATGCAAGCTGAAAAGGAAGTTGTTGTTCTTCAATACCAGCAAAGTTTGCAGAAGTTCTCTAACCTGGAGAGAGAGCTTAATCATGCAAAAAGGGACGCTGGGGGCCTTGATGAACGAGCTAGCAAAGCAGACATTGAAATTAAATTATTAAAGGAAGCACTTCTCAAGTTAGAAGCTGAGGGATGCTGGGCTTCTTCAATACAATAATTGTTTGGAAAAAATATCCAATCTAGAGAAGATGATTTCCCAAGCCTAGGAGGATTCAAAAGGGCTAAACGAGCGAGCTTCTAAAGCAGAATAGAAGCTAAGAATCTTAAACAAGAACTTTCTAGGTTGGAGGCAGAAAAAGAAGCTAGTCTTCTTCAGTACAAGCAATGTCTTGAGATGATATATGCACTGGAGAGTAAAATCTTACTGGCTGAGAAGAGTGCCAGAACTCTTAATGAGCAAACTGAACGAGCAGAGACTGAAGTTAAAGGACTGAAACAAGCTCTTACCAGATTGAGTGAAGAAAAAGAAGCCATAGCTTTCCGGTATGAGCTATGTATGGAGAAAATAGATAAGATGGAGAGTGATATTTTTAATGCCCAAGAGGATGCTAAACGACTAAACTCTGAAATTCTTATGGGTGCTGCAAAACTAAAGTCAGCAGAAGAACAGTGTGTCCAGCTGGAGAGATCAAATCAGTCTCTACAGGTACAGGCAGAAAGTCTGGCTCAAAAGATAGCAATTAAGGATCAAGAACTTTCTCAGAAGCAAAAAGAGCTGGAGAAACTTCAGGCTTTACTGCAGGATGAACACTCACGATTTGTACAAGTTGAGACCACTCTTCAGACTTTCCAGAAGTTGCACTCTCAATCTCAAGAGGAGCAAAAAGCTCTGACATTATACAGGTACAACATTTGATTGATATTTCATTCAAATTCTTTTACCCAACACCTATAAACTAGAATGCCCAATAAAGACTAGAACAAGTAACGCATACTCTTCAACAATATAGATCTGTCAACAAAGTATCTATGAGTTAAGGAACATAATCCTCCAATGACTCAGAAGTATTTGAAAATGTCCCACTGAGTAATACAGATATAATGAGGAATAACACTGATTTCCAAAACCTATATTCAAAATTGTGAGGGATGACATCAAATAGACCTTTCTAACTAATGGAAGAACACATCAACTGTTGTAAATCTGAGTTCTATCATGCCAATTTATGGCTAGCGACAAATACAGCCCTATGCCTCATACAACAAATGGTAAATTAAGAGAACATGGTCCAAACTAAACACATCAATGCATTTTACTTCGGTTTAGCGTAAAATTTTCAACATACCTCCGCTTCAGCCTTTTGAAGATCAGAACACTTCCTTTCAAGTCTTTGCTTGTACATCAACTCTGTCCTTTTGGTTATTTTAGCTTTTTGGATGACAGCTCTCAATTGAGAACTCACATTGTCCAATCTGAAAGTAATGCCAAAAGCATTTTATCATTACATATCAAAGAACCAATTCAAGCTTCAACTCAAAACTGATAAAAATCTGTGATGACCTTGATGTTTGACCACTTTGTCTCAGTCATTAGTTTTTTGGAAACTATATACTATCTAAGAATAAATATCTGATGGCAGAAATAAGCTGGCATACATGTCCTACATAAAAATAAAAAATTAAGATTTTCGCCAAAGACTTGGCCTAACTCATGCTCCACCCCTGAGCGCTTCTCTTTCTTTTACCACCTAAGACAAGACCCATATGCATAACTAATTTACCTTGCAGAATTCTTTTGTAGAAAATGAATTCATCAGCAACTTAAAGGATGCATAAGCCTAGCAAGAAACTAATTAAGCTAAAAAAATGACTTTATAATAACCTCAAGTTCATATTGCAATTTTTCACATATATCATGGCTTTCCAGTCATTCAAATTTTATGGATGAATGACAGTCAATGACCAATGCAACATAGAGAGAACAGAGGCATAACATCTCCAACATGAAACACATTTTTTAATCTACCGAAAGCATCAAAATCAATCATTTTGCATGTATTAATATATGCATAGGTAGTTATGTACACCGACAAGACTAAACCAAATATCTACGGTCTGGAGAAACATGCAGACAACGGAATCAACTTAGGTCATGATGAAAATTGATAGCTCAATACAGTATATAAATAGGACAAATAATAAATAACTATAACTAAGTACCTTTATTACTTCAGAATCTGTTTGCCTGTGTGTTGTAGATAGACTTGATAAACATTAAATATGTTTCATGGACGCCACTAGGAAATATCAACATCAATGACAATGAAATGAAGATGCTAATCGTTATCAGCTAAGGAAAAAGCCATGGCTTTCTGTGTGAGGTTATAAGATATGCATAAAGGGTCTCATAAACACAAGAGATGGATACAAATGCACACAACAGGACAAAACACATTTATTGTAAATCCTGATCAAATTTCTTTTGATCCTAGTATCAAAAAAAACCACCATATCCTTTTCTAACTTCCCACAAGATTGTGGGAGTAATAGTAATATTTTTGGAGTTTCTCCAAAAGATGTAAGTGCAATACAACACATTATGGTTAATTCGTTAGCATGTAAACTATTCAATCTAAGGCGCCATGATATCAAATGCCACTGGACTACGACTCATTCCAAAGGAGTTAAAAGGCTCTAGTTTCTAATCAAGCTAATACTTCCATCAATTTCTTCTGTCTAGGTCAAAATTCATTAATATAACACATCAAAAACGGGTAGCAGACAAGACAAGAAGAACAACAAGCGTACCATTAATCATTTACTAATGCAACTAAAGGGTTAACATCAAGAGGTAAAGAAAATAAATTTATCACGTAAAAAAACCGTCACTGAAATTAAAACTGAAAAATTAACAGAGCATACAACCTTGCATGTAAAACAATATAGGCACTATGATATAGAAAGAGTATAAATGAGGCACAGAATCAACTCAACTAACAGTGAAGTGTGGAAACCCACATCATAATGAAGCCAAAAAAATTTAAAAAAAGGAAAATTGCCTAATCAAAACCCACATCATTCAAGGGTCCACTATCAAGAACCACCATCCACCCAAATCGGATCCCAGCACATGCCCATAACAATAGCAAGAAAGAGAGTTAATATTAGCTGCTTAATGAGAGAAAGAGCAATTTAACAAAGAGCAATCAATGATACACCCACTAACAAAGAGAGGGTCATCATAGTCAAATATGAAACCACTCTAAACAAAATCAAAAAAGGAAAAAAAAAACCCCAGACACCTCCATTTCCATAATGTCTACCTAAAGTTTTCAAAACGATAACCACCAGAAACTTATGCAATTGAAAGAAGCATTTTCACTTTTTAGACCCAGAAGACCTACTTTCTTGTATGCATGGACCCCACAGTTTTGAAGCTAATCAGAATGATAAAAAGTTTCTCTTAAAACTGAGAATCAACCCTTTCAATGCTTCAAGCAACAAAAACATGGAATTTATTAAACGGTACTTCGGTCCCAGCTCAAAGCAAATTAAACAAAAAATCATGAAATTAATCAAAAGAGAGGAAGAGATACAAACCTGAGTGAGAGATCCGGATGAGCAATCAGGCCTGGCAGAGCTCAGAGGCGATGGGACGGCACAGCTGCGGACCGTGGTGGCGGGTCGTGTGACGACAACGAGGGTACAGCACTGCCGTGGATGCTTCAACTCTATGTTGATGATAGGACGGCAATGAGAATCCAATCGATCGTGCTTCAGCTATGCGCAAAGTCGACGGACGACAATGAGAAGGTGTTTGATGTATTGAAGCAAAGTGTGAGATTGGATTGAATTTAGGGATTTTAGCAGGACGATGAGAGATAAGGGCGGGGAGGAGAGGGGGGTTAAAAAAATTGAATTAAAAAATTTGCATATATATATATATATATATATATATGATGGGCTATATATATATATGATGGGATTTTTACTGCGGGCCTTAGGAAATGCAGTAAAAGTCCATTATTTTTACTTCAGGTGTGGTAGCCCGCCGTAGAATTGGACCTTTTACCGCATTTTTTCAGGCCCGCGGTAAATAGATGCAGTAAAAAGCCCCCCCTCTAGTAGTGTGAGGTACCATAGGAGGTTGTGCAACTAGATCTTGTTTTTGTTTTGTCCTTGAAGTGGATGTCGAACCTCTAAAACTATCATCACTGATAGAATTAGTATTAGTTTCTTTAGACATCTCTTCAAGAATAGCTTTGTTTTAAGGCTTATAGTCAATCTTTGAGTGAATTACAATCATGCTACAAAATACTTTCATATCTAGATAAACTATCGAAGCACTATCCTCTTGTATAAAACAAATGGATAGTTCTAAATAACTTGTATGGATAAAACCATGTCCAAAAGAGTTCTATTCCTTTTCTCTGCGACTCTTGTGAGTTGCAATCATATTCCATTGTAATGAGAGGTACTCATTACTACGATTTGATGGTAGTTATTTCACATATTTACATCAAATGCTTTCAACCTTTATCTTTAACTTTTTGAACTCTTCAAATATTGTAGATTTATGATGCACTAGGTTAATATACTTATATTTTGAGTAATCATTTTAAAATATACTCATATGTGCCTCTTCTACACTAATTGGTGCATAAACATTTTGTATACCATATTAGTATAATCTTTATCTCTATTTCCTTTAAGCTTAAAATGGCTTATAGGAAAATTTCTCAGTAGACTTGATTCATAAGTTGGTATAGTTATAACATCTAACAAGCTCAGTGTTCATCCTTAACCATCATTCGAATCCCTTTTTATAAAATTGGCCCAGTTAGAAATGCCAAAGATAAGTTTGATTAGTATCAGACAATCTAACTCTTTCTCTATTCAACTAGGTATCATTTATTGATTCCATTTTTGGCTTTTCATTATATGCAAATTGCTATGTACAATTCCAGAAAAATTAAAATTCTTTATTCTTTCTAATAACAAAAAACTTGTTAAAAGAAAATGAATAACCAAAATTTTAAATAAGTATCCAAAATTTAGAATTTCGTACACAATATCTGGAAAAATAACAATTATCTAAAACTAAAAATATCAAAACTTGTATTTCTCTAATTGTATGAGCAGACACTAACGCTTCTTATACAAGCCTTAAGCCAAGCTCACTTTTCATTTAGAAGTCAAGTTCTATTTAGCCTTAACAAAGAACTATATACATGGTCACTATCCATAATTCAATAATTAATG
The DNA here is from genome assembly GCA_013180625.2 of Boswellia sacra. Lineage (NCBI taxonomy): Eukaryota > Viridiplantae > Streptophyta > Magnoliopsida > Sapindales > Burseraceae > Boswellia > Boswellia sacra. The sequence continues at coordinate 99,128 of SNVD02001875.1, read as the reverse complement.
GAATATATGTCAAAGAATGTTTCTAGAAACGATATTACTTGAACAAGCTTGAAATGCTATGTAATCTCTTTTCAAGTACCCTTTAATTCCGTAATGGAAACATTTTCCAATTGGTTGGGCTTCATTCTTTGTCTCCCAAGCTACAGATTTTAAAACCTTTTCATATCCATTCTTATAGACCTCACCTTAAGGTTTCAAACTAGAACAACACTAGACTTTGGTTTTTAACATCTTTAGTAACTTTCTTTGATTGGGCTTTTGAGAGAAACTCCAATTCTTTATCAAAATCTATCTTTATTCAAAATAATGAAAAAGAAAAAGAATTTAGTTTCATATCAATTTTTCTTCCTTTAACAACCCTTGCAAATGAAAATTGACATCTTTTACATTAGCCATATATATAAACTTCAATTCCAACACTTGGTTCGAGTAAATATATAACTTGACTATTGCATTTGCTTTCTCTGATTTTGCATATAACTCTTCATTCTTTAGAGTCATATACTCATAAAAAGGTAAAGGTATACTTGCTTCTAGGACCCACTTATGACATTAAGCTTGTTGTAGAGTCAAGACGGTCTTTCCACTCTACATACTTTAACCATCACATAGTCAATATAGCTTTCACCATCATATGGTTAATATAGCTATCACCATCATATGGTTAATATAGCAATCACCATCAAGGTTTTTATAGCTTCCACCATCATATGGTTTTTAACATCGAGTTACAGTTTTTCATTCCTCATAATCTTCCTTTAGAGCATATGATCATTTAAACATAGAAGTAATTGGATTTATTTTTCAAAAAATTAAATATACACCCTTATCAATGATTATACAATCTTTTGAACATAACTACATGGTATGTGGGACGCAAAAATGTTGATACAATTACCCAAAATAATCTGTAATATATTTTATGGTGCCTTAATAAAATAATTACCATTTTTCTTTAAGAAAATGTAGTAACTCTATTTGATTAAATTACAACTCTTTTTAATTATTATTATTTTTGAGATAACATTTATTTCAATAGTAATGACCACCATATGTTTAGCCCTTAATTAATGAAATCATTCCTTTAAGGAATATCTTTTCAACAATCAAGTTGAATGTGTGATCATTGTTTCAATTGATTCCAAATTAATGTGAAATTTCTTTAAGAAATAACCTTAATGACTTGTTTGAAACAATTTTATTACTACAGAGATCCAATCTTGAAAGACAACTACCACAAGCCCTTCTTTAGAGAGCATGACCCTAAGACAGGCCAAGACGAGGCTCATGAATAGCCATCCAAATGGACCAACAATAGAGGTTCTAGGCTTAAAATTAATTAAACCTTCTCCCACTTAAATATTTAAAATATTTGGAATTTTGGTTTAAAATATGATTGGTATAACTTTTTCAAACAATTTGAAACTTTTATATACATATTTTACTTCTTAATTAATCTCATTAATTAAGTCTAGGATTTATGTTCTGTATATCAAACTTTTTGATAAATATATAAATCATTTTATTCTAATTAATCTAATTAATTAAAATATTATGTTTTGTATAAACCATTAATCAAACACTTTGATTAATTATATATAAATTAATGCATGGTTGCATGAACATGTTATAATGCATGATGTGGCAATTCCCTTCTCTCTATAGGGAACGTTACTTGTCTTAATTTCATTTAACATTTAAATAAAACAAATATACAAAAAGCATATATGTTGGTATAAACACTTAGCCTTTTTTCTCAAGATATTAGCCTTTTCCTAAAGATATTAAAATAATATTTTCTTGAGTTCTTGTATCTTCTTGCGTCTTCTTGGCATGTCCCTTGTGTTTGAATATGTCCATTAGTCCTAAAAAAATTGTCAAAATTCATAAAATTGAAAATTTTGAGTGTTTAATGAACCGTTTCAAAACTCACTAGAAACTCTCAAAATTTTTACAGACACCTCTACAGATTTGGAACGTTTCTAGATTTGCAGTTCACCCTTATAGATTGGAAATTTGATTTTGTCGGCTATACAACTTCGAATTTGTTACCATTTTGGGCTATAAAACACAAAACAAAAAACATGGACAAGATAGAAGACTACCTACTAAATCAATTGCACTCATATGGGCTCAAGTTTCAAAATAAATCAAGCCCAATATGTGAAACAACTTGAAACCAACTTGGGTTTGAACTTGAGTGAAACCATGAAACCCAACACCATGGTATCGTTCGTTGCCTAGTGGTTATTAGGGATCATAAAACAGCCCAGTGGACCCAACTTTAGTGATGAACCATGAAGCTAGACTGATAGGCTAAAAATAGCTTAATAGGCCTTAAAACACAAAAACCCTGCACTTTGGACTTCGGCTCACCATGCTTAAGCTTGGATCATTTTGATTGGGCTTAGGGCTTTCCAAGAAACCATTTGTCCCATAAAATCTGTATACCCTAGACATGTTCTAGGGCTGGCCACCACCTCCAAAGGAGCCCCAAAGCCCATTTGCGCAAACCCTCACACCTAGAGTTTTTGGCGCACAACTTTTGTCACCTAAACCTTAGCCTCCTCCTATGTTGATTTAGCCTCCATGCTCCTTGATCTCCATCAACTCATGTGTTCTTAAATCAATTATACATCTCATGCGTAATAATTTTCATGCAATTATGTACAAAATCACAAAATTAATTAGCATAAAATAAACAAACACTGAGGGTCATTCAATGTTATATAGGCCACCCCTCAAATTTACATACTCTTGAATAAAAATATGAAAAAACTTTTGAGGTCCAGGTTTAACCATATACATCCCATATCACAAATTACATTAACATTCATCACATGAATCATATGTAATTAATTGAGAAAATAACGCCACATTATTTGATAGGTGTCTATTTATGTATCATTTTTATATCAATTCATCTATGTTTCTTTGCTATAATCCTTGGTATTTTTATGTTTTTGTGTGGTTTTGATGTTTGTAGGAGTTTTGGAGGAACTTGCACTAAAGTGAAGTAAAACCCTTCATTTTCACCTCTGCTAGTCAACCATCTTCTCGGATTTAATTGTATTGATATATAATGAACCGGATAACATGTTATATACCATTGGAAAGCTCTCGAAGTCTATTTTATAGAGAAATTTACGGTTCATAAATCCATTCAGTGTACGAAAGTTATAATCAAAACAGTGTGAGAAGTGTAGAAATGTAATTCCACAAATCACTGTAGCATGTATAATACGGGACACTGTAGTAGGTTACTGTAGCAGAGTACATAAACACATTTTAGGGTTTTATTTGAATGACTTGAAGAGGGGGAAACGATTTAATTGTTGTTTGCTTTTGACTTTCATTTTCTCTTGTGTTTTTATTTCTTTTATGTGTCTCTATTTTATTTTATTTTATTTTCTTTTCTTTTCTTTCCTTTTCTTTTCCTATGTTTAATTTGATTATTCCGTGCTTCGAGTTCAGTTGTGCAACAGCTTGAGGAAACATTCAAATAGGAGTTGAAGCCATTGTTCGAAGGTTTGAAATGTGCATATCTGGGAGAAGAACAAACTCAATCGCATTATCAGTAATATCTCTCCTTTTCTTCTCTTCAATGGATGCTGATATCTTTCTATCGAACCTTCGTAAATATTTCCCTTCACTTCCTCAAAATGCTGTGTTTAAAATTTATAAAGTACGGATGACTAGACTTTGGGCGTTGATGCTCCTAAATGTGCCTGCGAATATCCGATGGCTTATCGAAGCCAAGGTAAGATTGTCCGGTGAGCCTGATATTAATCTCGCAAAATACATGCCTAGTCTAGGGAAAAGCTACTACGCCAAGAGGCGAAGAGCGAAAAGGTTACAAGTATGTTATAAATGTGCTAGATGGAATTGTAACCAGACTTGTCGTTCATTAGGTTTTGCGTCCAGGAATAGAGAAGATAAACTTTCATTTATTAAGAATGGTTTGAGTAATGAGTCGCTGGATAATGTTTTGTTAACTCTCGAGTCACATTCTTGTGGACTTGTTCAGCGTGAATTGCTTAATCTATGGACACAATTTCGTGATGAATTGCAGTGTTATAGTCTAGGGAATCTGACTAAAAACGACCCTGTTTGCCAGTTTATAAGAAAACTGGATGGGAAGCAAATCCCCGACTCATAGAAGGCGTTTCAGCCGTTACTGGACGTAAAACCAGAGGAAGATGTGAGCCACAATCACAACTACTTGTATATTTGAATGTGTGTTGTTGTTGTCAAATTTTTTTCTTGTTTCGTTTGATCTGATTATCAATGTTGTTTTTGTGTTGTTGTTGTTTGTTGATTTTGTTTGTTTTAATTTCAAGTTTTCTTTTTGACAAACCATATGACTACCCTATGGCATAAGTACACGTGGGAGACAAGTGTGGAGGTTTTGTTAACCTCCACCAAAAGTGTATCTCCATTTTTAATGCTTCCCGTGGGAGATAAGTGTGGGGGTTTTGTCAGCCCCCACCGAAAGTGTATCTCCATTTTCCATGCTTCACGTGGGAGACAAGTGTGTAGGTTTTGTCAAACCTCGCCAAAAGCATATCTCATTTTTTCAAATCTTGGGGGGATAAATCTGCATCGAGCAACTCCCACCGAAATTATGTCCCCATGTGTCAAATTTGAGAGTTTTACGTGTGTATATATCCATGCTGCATATTTTGAAATGTCATTTATAACATGTCTTGCACTTGAATCGCATAATACCTAACGTACATCATTGTCTTGCACAAGTTTAGAGCACTTTTAGAAATGGAGAAAACACCAATTCGGCGATTCCAAAATATATGCGTATTTTGTGGATCGCAATTTGGTAAAGATGGAGAGTTTACAACAGCAGCTCTTGATCTTGGTAGGACATTAGCTGCGAGGGGTATTCATTTGATTTATGGAGGGGGTAGTCTTGGGTTAATGGGGTGTGTGTCGACAGCTGCATCCTTAGGAGGAAGCAAAGTTCTCGGCATTATCCCTAAACCATTAGCTGTACGAGATATCGTAGGCAACACCATGGGGGAAGAGTTACAGGTTTCTAGTATGCATGAGCGTATTGCACATATGGTCATTAAATCTGATGCATTTATAGCTTTGCCGGTGGTTATGGTACATTAGAGGAGATATTTCAAATCACCTCTTGGGCACAGCTAAACATCCATCGGAAACCCATTGGTTTGTTAAATGTCAATAATTTTTTTGATGGTTTGTTGTCTTTTCTTGATCAAGCAGTAGAAAAAAACTTCATCTCACAGTCGGCGAGGCAAATCCTGGTTACAGCTTCAACTGCAGGGGAGTTAATTGACAAATTACAAGCATTCGTCTATTCGCCTGATTCAACAATATCTCGGATAGATTGGTTTGGAGAAGGTAATAAGAGGCGTAAACTGGATTTAACGCTCCATCTGTAATCTCTATCTGCTGGTTTGCTTCATTTTCGTTTGCTTTCTCTTTATTGTGTTTATTTGAGTTTTTTTTTCACGTCATTTCTTTTGAGTTTTTTTTAGGTTATTTCTTTCGCTGCAGGTAATATTTTCTAATCTTTGCTTTTAGAGTGGTGGCTTAAAAAGTTTAAGTTCTCTTGAAACGCATTATGGATCTCTTCAATCCATAGTGGCTGAATAAGGAGGCTAACTTCTAAACTTTTTAGACCCATTATAACTGACTTGTTTTTGTTTGCTGGCTTGTTGGACTTTTTTATTTTATGAGTAAGTTTAGTTTTGTGTAATTTAGAGTTGTTGTGTATTTTTGTCTTTATCAATTTCGATTCGAAAAAAAAAACATTGTGGAAAAACCTGAGAATGGCAGAGTATAGGGTTTCGTTAACTCTTGAAACGCATTCTCTCTAAATAAATCTGTAGTTTGTTTATTTTATGTTGTTTGAAGTGTCTTGTTTCTTGTTTTGTTCTTCATAATAAAGGTATATAGGCTGAAAAACCTTAAGTCTGCGAGCTACTGGTCCTACGGATTGTTGAAATATACAATCTTGACTCAGGTGTAACAACGCCACGTACCTCTTTTCTTGCATTTTGTGGGTCGATGATAAGATAATGATTCAATTGAGAATAACTCTTGGAAAATGATAAATGATGCATGGATCCGTGTGCTTGAAATGTTTATTGGTTTTGCTTTGCTTTTGATTCCTTGCGCAACATTGAGACTGAGCTATTATCACTGAGTTATTTGTTCACTTAGAGAAAGTTTATGTAATTTAAATGTTTCTTCAGATTTTAATGAATTCTAGAACTTGTTTGATGGTCACTCGAGGCGAAATCCTAGACTGTGCAACATTGGGGAAATGATTTAGGCCATCTTTGGACCCTTTGAGCCTTAATAGCCAACCCTGACAGAAATTGATCCCTTTGAGCCTCTGTAAGCCTTTTTCTTTGTTAACTCACTAAAAGATTTCCTAACCTAAAATGAATTTGTTCCAAACAGTTTATCCCTTACCTATGAGCATGTAGATCTTTCATAATTAAATTTTGAGCTATGTTCCGGTTTTGGGAAGTTAGAGGAGGTTAGATTGTGCCATGAGCAATGCAAGTGAGTTTTATTATGTTTGTAAAAAAAAAAAAAAGAGAGAGAAAAAAAACAATCTGTACTTATCTTCCACGTACTTAAACATTGAGGACAATGTGTTGTTTAAGTGTGGGGGAGGGGAATTGCAGTTAAAAAAAAAAAGAAGAAGAAAAAGATATCTATACCCTTGGGTGTTCTTAAAAAGAATGAAACAACAAAGTGTAGGGGTGTAGTTTCTTTTATTTTCTAAAAAAAAAGAAAAAGAAAAGAAAAAAGAAAAAAAAGAAGATTGAGTGTTCTAAATGAGTTTGGGGAAGTAATCTGGCGAATTGAAATAACGTTGTGTTATGGGGTTGAGCTCTACATAATCTTGAATGATTTTATGTGTTTGTGGGTGATCTAAGCCTAATTATTATCCTTTATCATACCTTCACCCAAGCCAAACGTTACAAGCTTAATAAAGTCCTACTTGATCCTTCGTGTTGTGCTGGTCTACATTAGTGGAGAGTGACTTGAAAAGCAGGCCTATGGAGTTCGTTTATACACGCATCTTCACTATTAAATATGATTCATTTTTATGTATAAACTCATTCGGGATACAAGTGATCAAGTGAGAATGGCTCTACACACACACACACTTGAGGAATTGAAGTGAAGCGAAACTAATCTTTCGGATAAAATTGTTGATCAAGTGCATTATTTTGAAGTTTTCCTTCGGTTATAATTAAGTACAATCTTTGAGGCCTATTTGCAAGATGAAGTATCTGTGTGTTTTAATTTTTTGTTGATTCTGTTTCGGTTTAGTTTTATTTCATATTGTCGTAATTGCTCGAGGACTAGCAAAGTCTAAGTGTGGGGGAATTTGATAGGTGTCTATTTATATATCATTTTCATATCAATTAGTCCATGTTTCTTTGCTATATTCCTTGGTATTTTTATGTTTTTGTGTGGTTTTGATGTTTGTAGGAGTTTTGGAGCAACTTGCACAAAAATGGAGTAAAACCCCTCATTTTCACCTCTGCTAGTCAGTGATCTTCTCGGATTTAATTGTATCGATATACAATGAACCCGATGACATATTATATACCGTTGGAAAGCTCTCGAAGTCTATTTTCTGGAGAAATTTACGGTTTATAAATCCATTCAGTGTACCAAAAGTTGTAATCAAAACAGTGTGAGATGTATAGAAATATAATTCCACAAGCCACTATAGCATGTATAATACGGTGCACTGTAGCAAGTCACTGTAGCAGAGTATTTAAACACATTTTAGGGTTTTATTTTGATAACTTGAAGAGGGGAGAACGTGGAGGAGGCTGCATCTCTGGATTTCTCTCATCTCCTGGAGTTCTTGAAGGAGAAAGAAGGCTTGGAAGAGGAAAAACTACAATCCTAAGAGATTTTCATCAAATTTGCTAAGTTTATCCCTTCCCTTTCATTTTCTGGAATGTCTCCATGTTGTATTATATTTATTACATTTTTGAACATGTGTAACTGAATCTGAATTGGTTGAGGGTGATTTCAAAGCCCCTGATATGGTTTTTGTGAGTTAATTGTGCAAGAAGGTGTTATCCAATTCTCTAATTGAAGTTGCTTGTATTTTCCCATGTCTAATGCTTATGATTGCTTGCTGGATTGTATTTGGGTGGCCAACTGAATATAATCTGGATATTGTCTATTGCTAGACTAGAAATATTGATCCGTAATTGTCTTGAATTTCTAATCCTTAGTAGCAAAATTGTGATCAGAGATTGCAATTGGAGAATACAACCTAAGTTAAATAATACGAGCTTGTGTGTTTATTGCTTAGATCAACCTATCTTTCTTATTGTAATGCATCCATTGAATTAAATTTAGAGAGCTTTTTCTAGGTTGTTTAATGGATAGAGATTAAATAAAGAGCCTGTTTTATTTAACAACAAAGTAAGGAAAGATTAGGATAACAGAGCTTGTTGTTATCTACGGTTGATAATTTCAATGGTGTAATTGGATGACAATTCTATGATTAATTAGCAAACCAATATCTTGTGGCAGAGAAGGATCCCTTAACTAGGTTTCTTTCATTGATTTTTCACTCAAATTAACTTTCTGTTTTGTTATTCTTCATTTGCATTCTTAGTTCATTTAGTTAATCATTCAACAAAACCCCCCTTAATTAGTTTATTGTTGCTGGAAAATAACAAATTCAATTAGAATCAATCCTCGTGGGAACGATATCTTACTCATCACTTTATTACTTGTGTGACTAGTATACTTGCTAGTTACGAACGGATCATTATTATAACATGTTACTTGCTAGAAAAACAACAAGAATTTGAACCTTTGTCGCTCATTAGTGGAGGAACCAAAGCCCTGATATCAATTATAGGAACCTGGTGCCAAATCTAGACACTTTAAGATTGTAGAATAGCCTTGAGGATCAGGATCTTGTGAGCACAAGCTTCAAAATTTTGATTTACTTTCTCATCACTTTAGTTCCTAAGTATGTCTAAAAGCTGCTTCAATGAGACATGTGTGTGAGTGGCACCCTCTCACTTGGTTCCTTATGTGGGCTCCCTTTTGGGTCGCCCAAAGGGTTGTACAGGTTAAGTCATGAAGACAAGACCTAAAGAAACAGTCAGGGGTGCCACTCAGGGTAAATAACCATGGGAAAATTTTGGATGACGATAGTCGATTCATAGCTTCTATAGCTAACTACCTATCACCTCTTTAGAGACGAGTACAGGAAGTTAGGTATGGGTCACACCCACCTGGATGTTAGTTCGGCCTATGCTATGGGCTCACTAAGTCCTAGATTCTAGGTCATGAATATTATCCTCTTTGGATCGTAAGTTTTATTATGCACACAACTACTTTTATGTATTTATTACATGTGCGGTGTTGACAATTTATATACATACATAGAAAAGAGGAGGACAATTGATTACATTTCCATCAAACCTGGGGGAAAGGATTGAGGATTAATACAGTTTCTCATAATAATTACAATGAAATAAATAGAATAATCATAAACTAAAAAAGTTTCCAGCTTGGTTCTTCATCATTAAATAAGCGCATTAATAATAAAAGGCATTGTTAAAATAAATATTAATCTAAATGTATGATTTCCACACTAATTATGGCACCATTAATCATTAATCAACTACACTAAACATGCATAATTAACATCTAAGCATCACATAATTAATCACTTATTGACCACTAATCAGGTTTAATTAACCACATTACTAACTAATAATAAGCAATTAATTTTCTACTAATCATGTGTAATTTGCAACTAATTAAGAAATTATCGACTAATTAACTACAAGCATGCTTAATTAAACCTCTAATCCTAAACTAAACATGGAAAATCACTACTAATTTACTAATCCTAAGCATGACAAATAACTACTAATTAACTAATCCTCAGCATGGCAATTAACTACTAATTATCCCTAAACATGGCAAATAGACTAAATAGAATGTTTAAACCAACGAGGAGGCCCTTAGAAAACTTATTGAATTTCGAATTCAATCGAAAGCTGAATCTTTGACTAGCATCGACACCACAGAATTCTTCAAACGACATCGAGAGCACCAAGAAAATACTGAGAAATATTTTTACTAAAGACAATTTCTGAAAATATTCGAAATCCCTCAAAATATGAGTTTGTGGGAATTTTTTACACCCCAAAACTGCTTGCCAAGAACCAAGGTCCTTTATATAGGCTCTCAAAAGCTAGAAAATGAGCGCTTTTCCCGATGTGAGACTATAGCTACAAGCGCGCACCTTTAACTAGAGGTGTCTGTAAAGTCGATTTGCGATGCAACGGACAGACATAATTCATAGGGTCTCGACCACTCCCCCCATTGGTATCGCACTGGTCCAAAGCCTACTTGGCTTTCTACCCCATTTAAGTGTTGAATCTCTGTGTTCTTGCAAGTCAAGAAAGGCTTATAATTATTGTCTTTGGCTATCATCACCGACCCTCAGAACCATAAGCAAAATTTTAGTGCTTACAGTGTGGGCGTCTTAATGTCATTAGAGTATGTCATATGAACAGTAATGGATGAATAGTATTCGGTGAGCAGTATAATATCAATACCAACTAATGAACAATGCCACGTGAACAGTACTAGGTGAATAGTATTACATGAATAGTATAGATGAGCAGTAATAGCTTGTTCACTTTAACTCTAACAGTACTAACTTAATTCATCATTTTATGTCTCTATTGGTCATTGTGCAATTTGGACTAGTAAACCTAATCCTATTAGGCTTAGTCTAACTAATTTTCTAGACTCCTAGAACTAATCTCATTAAGTCCTTAATTGGGCTTTCAACTCTCAATGAGGTCCAACCCAATTTTGTGTAGGCTTTTAACTAATCACATTAATTATAAACCCATTACTCTAATTAATTAAATTGGCCCAAAAACTCTATTATTTAATTAATTTGTATTAAATAATGAGTCCATTTACTAGCCAAATATATTTAATTTAAAATCAGCTATCCGAGGGACCTTGATGGACATATTTAATCACAAGTTCTACTAAGTTTGACCTAGTACCATGTTATCTCATAACTGTAGTAGGTCCCATCTATTAACTTTGTTCAATTTTATTATAGGTCCAAAGTTATACTCTTGAAATAAATAACTTTTTACAAAAAGCTCAATAATTTAATCTGATTAAATTATTTCTTTAAGCCATATCCATTGAGCATCAAGTTTACATAACTATCCTTCATCGAATACCAATAACTGAAGTTAGGTATGATTTATCGTCTTACCCCTCTAATTACATTGTGAGCCCTTGATACCAGTTTTAAACCATTTCAATGAGTTGAAATTTATTAAAATAAATTTCAATTTGATAAACAACTTTCGTTAAACACTCGGCCAAGATTATCTCAAATAAAACCTTGTAAAACCATCAAGGTGGTATTCTGCAATCCTTTCGGAGTCATGAATTCCATATCTATGGTATAGTGTCTACTAGCATACAAATCTTACAATCCTAACTAGCCAATGTATTAACCTTAGTCTATTAGATCTCACTTTTTATTCTAGTCAAAGACTATAGCTTGTGTACTATAAGTACATTACCCACTCAGGATTAAGGTAGGAAGGCCTTTAGTACTTAGGTGTAGAAATTCACATTTGATCACGGTATTTCCACCAATAAATAATTTCTACATGGTTCGTGTTCAATGCTTTCATAATACACAAGTGTTTTTGTCCTAAAGTCTCTACTTCAAATGGTTAGAGACTCTATGAACAGGGCTTTCATCCTGCCAGAGCGTTTGCGACCACGACACTATATCAAATTCTCTTTCGAGACTTAAGGGAACATAAACAAGCCATGCGCACATCTGGAGAATGGTGTCGCCACCCAATTATCTAATTGGGAATGAATGGGGGCAATCCAATCCCTTACTTCAGGACCTAAACTACCCTCAACCCTTAAGAAATGGGTTCGGGAAGTTAGGTACAAGTCTTTTGACCCACCCGGATCAAAATCCGACCTCCACTAGGAAAAATCGAATAATAACATCTCATGTCGTTACTTAATCCACTTAGTGTTGTCCATTTTATGCACACATTTCCATTTTATCTTCGTTAAACATGTTAGCTGATTGTTTAATCAATGGCAATTGTAAACGTCCATAGAAAAAGGGAGGAGAATATATTACATTTCTTTTCAAACATGGAGGACAGGGAAGAGGATTACATCGCCTTTATTCCTTAACAAAATAAATTCTAAAATGTAAATTTAAATATCAAATACAAGTGGTCTATTCGAGACCCAATAGATGATGAATTCCTCACCACCATACGTGAGTCTATTCAACGTCTATTGAACCTCTATTCATAAATTAAATCATTCATTCTTAGTGATTGTCCCTTACCATTAATGTGAGTCCACCACCACTTCATGGCATCACACAATTACATTTCTATCATAATACAAACATTCATAAATCATACAAAGCCATAATCTAGTATCGTGACATTCTAGCCTAGATTTGATAATTCTATCATGGTATTCTACCTATTGCTATTCAAGAATAATTCATATCAATTTATTAAGAATCATGGCATTTCTAGCCTAAACAAGATAATCATGGGCATATTCTAACCTAATTCAAGCAATCAACATCAATCATAACATTCAAGGACAAAATTGTAATTCTTACCTATTCTATGCTATTTCTTAGCATACATCAAAGCAAATATAAGTTCTCCTAGCATGATTCTGATCATGTGCTTCCAAGCATAATTCTAATTACGTGCTCCTAAGCATGATTTTAATAATAAAGGGATAGCGGACTTACTTCAATACACTTATCCATCTCGCAAGACAAACAAGGGTTAGAATAATTCATAATAACCTAGCATGCTTCTAGGCATCAAAATAAATCCCAAACATGCTTATTCTAAGCAAACATAAATCAAATAATGCTTAATTCTAAGCAAGAAAATAAGGAATAATGATAAGAGGGAAGAAAGAACCCTCAAGACATACCCTTTCCCGGTTTAGAGCAATAAAACGCCTGAAAACTTTATATTGGAAAAGACTTCTCGAATTCTCGAGCGTGTTTTCAAGAGAAAGAAGAGACAATTATTCAAAATTTAGTATTTCCTCAAAAGTGAGCTTTGGGGGGGTGGTGGGTATGGGTGGGGTTTATTTAGGTGAGCAAAGAAACAAATATGGAAGGTTCATTATGCAAATTTTCTAAAACACATAACGAACAGCCACATGGCTATTGGCGAACTATCAACTGGCTGTCAGATGGCTGGCTGACTATCTCTCAACAGTCGGGTTGCTATCAGATAGTCGGCCAGCAGTTCTCCCTGCAACCCTTACTATTTTAGGACTTTACAGTGCAATCCCTTCTGACCTTCATCTATTTGATCATGTATAACTTTTCAATTTTAACTCCAATTTATGATTTGTATATTATATGAAAACTAGACATCCGTAGCTTCGCAAAGGTATATAACTCATCATCAAATTCCTCCTGAATTAATTTATGTGATTTTTTGAAATCACATGTCAATTTTCAAGACCTTTCATCAATTCTTTCTTACCCTTCTCTTTTTGGCCTCTAAGGGCATTTTTGCCATTTACACCTCTCGACCTTCATCTTAATTTTTTCATTGAGCCAAAAAAATTCAATGTCTATAGACTCACTATTTCTCCGTTGAGCAACATCCTTGCTCAAACAAAGTGCCCAGCTTTTAGTTATAGGTTGTACACGAGTTTTGAGCTATGACAAAGTTCTATGTCTCAGTTTTATCTCATATATACATAAAACATGTCAATGTACAAGCTCGTGAACCTTTAGTCAGTGATACTGTAACACTTTGGTATTTTATAAATAATAACTTTTATTCATTTATAACAATAATATTTATGTATTATAGAAAAATATCCATACTCTAAGGGAAGATCTCTAAAAACCATAAGCTAAAGCAGTCTTATATCAACCCTTCATCATTAAGTGGAAGCATTAGCAATGACAAGCATAGTTAAACTAAGTATCATATTATCAACTAAATTAAGCATAACATTAATCATGTGTTTCTATGCTAATCATGGCATCATCAAACTACTAATTAACTAACAATCCTAATTTAAGCATGGCATAATCAAACTACTAATTAAACTACTCCTAAACTAAGTATGGCATAATCAATTACTAATTAAACCATTTGTGAACAGGGCTTTCATCCTGCTGAGTGATTGCAACGACGACACTGTGTCAAAGCCCATAAAGGACTTAAGGGAACAGGATAAGCCACAAAGACAAGCCTAGAGAAATGGAATGGAGTCGCCACCCATGGTAACCATTGGAAAATTGTGAGTGAAGACAGTCTGAACCCTTGCTTTTGGACCTAAACTACCTTCACCCCTTTAGAGACCGGTTAGGAAGTTAGGCACGAGATTAAACCTTGCTCAGATGTGAATTCGGCCTCCACTCGGCTTTGCTAATTCCAAATTTTTTATTATATTACTATTTATTCTGTTGATCCCAATTCATTTTAACACATAACTTATTTCATCTTTATTAGCATGTAAGGTGAGTATATATTATATATCCAAAGAAAGGAGGGAAGAGAATTAGAGTTACATTTCCAGAAAACATGGGGAATGGGGAAAATGAATTCATCAAGTCTTTGTAAACACATAAATAAAAATAAAAGGTAAAAATTGTGGAAATCATCCACTTACATTCTCCAATCAACAATGACAATAAAATAACATGAAGAAAAACATGAAAATAAGGCATAACTTAAACATCAAGAACCATCATTCATGAATTAAAGCACAAAATAATGGAATGAAAACAAATCAAGCAATAAATCCCTCACCACCAATTGTGATTCCATTTATTACCCATTAAGTCGCAATTCGTAAAATACAAAGAAACAACATGGCAAAGATTCAATAAACTCCTAGTCATGCAGTCTAATCATATCACATTCATGCCATTCTCATATAGATGTATCTAAGTGAAGCATAGAACTAGCATGACAATATCATAAACAACAAGAAGTGGGATACTATGAAAGTAATAACTCCTTAACAACAACTATTAGTTTATCATTACTTATCAACTCTCACTCAAAAATAGAAGAAGAGAGAAAGAAAAGAAACATGATTAAGCTAATCATGATTCTAGCAATCAATAAAGACAAGGAAATAAAAAATGCATAAATCATAATCTCTAAAGCATGTTTTCTGACATGGCATTATTCAAGTCAAAAGTCATATCAAAGTGTTAATCCCCCACCATCAATTGTAAGTCCACTAACACATATCAATGAACAAACAAGAAAAGAAGAAGGAAAAAAAATAATGAAGCATATTAATCTTAACATGATTCTAGCATGTTATCACATATTAGACAAGGCATGATTCAAACATAATTCATATCAACACGATGATCCCCCACCATCAATTGTGGATCCACCATCATGCATCAATGAACAAAGAGAAGGAGTAGAAGAAGAAATAGAATCATAAAATCAAAGCATAATTCAATCAAAGCAATGGTCCCCCACCAACAATTGCAAGTCTACTATCACTTATCGATGAACCAAGAAATAAAAGGAGAAAAGAAAAGAAAAGAAGGATAAGATAAAATTATGCCATAATATAGGCAATATTACTCCTAACATGATTCTGAACATATTATCGCTCATAATCCTAAGCATGATTCTAACATAACATTATAATATTAATGAATCTAAGCATGATTCTAACATACATAGGCCTAAGACATGCATTCTAGCACATCAAACACATAAATAAACCTAAACATGATTCTAACATGTTAAACAAACAAGAAAGCACACAAAACAAGCATAGCATGTCCTCAAGACTTACCCAGATTTTGGAACTACCAGAAGCAGCATCTTCACTTTCATAGGCGCCCTAGAATAATCCAAAAGGTACCTCCAAGCAATAAGAACTCCTATAAGAAAACACTGATGGGAGACACTGGAAGCCTCTCAATTTGCTACTTTCTAGACTCTCAAATAACATTAAAAAAAGGGTGTGAGAATAAATGGATTTCGATATTTGGATGAATAGTGATAAGTTATTTATAAAGGCATCGCATGGGCACGCAAAATGATGTAAAACCAATGTGGGATTTGAGACAACAGGCATTTGCCTGCTATGCCCTAGCACGCCTGTTAATGAGTTTATAAGTTTAGAACCCTAATTTTTGGACAAATGGATGGTTGTGATGAAAACCCTAAGGCCTGTCCCTAATTGAATTTTGAGTCCTAAACAAACTTTAATTTTTGCCTTCCAACTGTGTTTAATGACTATTTCTCATACTTTCCTCTTACCCTAGTGTCTTTTTCTGGAGTTCTAATGCCTCTATGATCCAATTTTGCATCTGATTAGTGTGTTTGACTATCATAATTGGATATCTAAACTATAAGCCAAAATCTAGTGCTTACACTACTCCTAAACTAAGCATGGCATAATTATCTACTAATTGTGTCTAAACTAATTATGGCTATTAGCTAAAATAAATAAAAATTTAAATATGAGAAAAGGCCCTTAGAACCTTACCTGACTTTGATCACTATCAGAGGAAGAATCTTGATTGCAAAAAACACCAAAATGTTATTTTCTAGCTATTATTCGCTAAAAATTGCTTACCTTGAACTACTAGTCGTCTCCCTTATATAGGCCCAAGTTGTCCAACAAACAGGCTCTTTTCCAAATGTGGTAGTATAATAAGAAGTGCATGCCTATAGTACTGTAGTCACACGCCTCTACTAAAGGCATGGAAACCCAAAGGTGCTTGTGCACCACCTCATCATGGTTAGAGTTGCTCGTGCACCTCTTTTTATGCTATAAAGGTACGCCTCTTCTATGTATGCGTCGGGCAAACATGATTTCTAGGGCCTCAACCACTCTATACTAGTACTGTACTAGTCCTAAGTAGGGGCGGGCACTCTTCGGGTCGGGTCAGGTTTAGACAAATCCGATCAGACCTGATCACTCATCAGTTTTGTATTTTGGATTTGATGTCGGGTAATTTTAGAATAATATCTGAAGATAACCGACCCCTTTCGGGTCAGTTTGGGTTCATCGGGTATGTCGGGTTTCAAAAGTTTCATCTCATTTCTAGTAAATCCACAGCAAAATGTGAATGTCATTGAAAAAAATAAAGAGAAAAAAGACATACAAATGGACAATCAAGAGTAAATACTTAATCATTTAACTCAAATCTAAAAATAAACTAACAATAAAAGAAACTCAAAAGTTTAACTCAAATATGTCATCATTTATTCTTAACATCCGTATAATAATCTTATCAAACAATTATATTTACATGTAAATAGAAAAATAATTTTCAAAATAAACAACTCAGATCACACATATCGCAATGGATGGACCACTTAGGTGAGAGACGAGAATCGGAGGATGTTGGAGGACGTCAACCTCAAGTCATCTATTGGTCGACGAGCAGTTGATCTGTGGTGAAGGAGGTATAAATTGAGAGGTATGGGTGAGGGAGTCAAAGAATTGAGAGGTGAGAGTTTGAGGGAGATGATAATCGTGAGAGGTGAGAGCGAGTTTGAGTGAGACGACAGCCATGAGAGGTGAGAGTGAGTTTGAGGGAGACGACAGCCATGAGAGGTGCAAGTTTGATGTAGATGACAGCCATGAGAAGTGAGTGCCAAGAGGTGCGACTTTGAGGGAGATGACAAATGTGCGAGGTGAATGTTTGATCTACAGGAGAATGGAGATGATAGTATCCGTAAAAAGTTGATTAAGGGAGTGGAGATGAAATGAGAGTCGTCGTCAAGAGGGGTGAATAAGGTTGTGGGGTTGCTAGGGTAGGGTTTAGAATTAGGTTAGATTTTTAAGAAGTATTTATATTAGAAAAAGGAGGTCAAGATGAACATGTAGAAGAAAACCAAAGGCAAATTGCATAAAAAAAGAAAAAAAACAAAGAAATGGCGTGCAAATGAAGCGAAAGAACAAGGAAGGTCTTTATATAGACCCTCCATCATCAGGTGGTTGTCAACTAACCCCCAGCCAGTAGTCAAACCGCCAGCCAACGGTCTTGCCATAGCCGATCGACTGTCCCTTTAATAAGGGGCATAATGGTAAAAGGCCAAAAGAAAAAGAAAGAAGAAAAGAAAGGGAAGAAAGAAAAGAAAAGAAAAAAGAAAAAAGGAAAAAAGAAAGAGAAGAGAGAAAAAGAAAGAAAGATAAAAGAGAGAGAAAGAATAGAGAGAGAGAAAGAAAAGAAGAAAGAGATAAAAAAGAGCAAGAAAGAGAATAAGAGGAAAAGAAAAAGGAAAGAGAAAATAAAAACTCTACATCAACCTTAAGACATTGAAAGAATTTTTGACGTACCGGTGACAAGCACCTAGTCATGGTAATAACTTAGCAGTTCACAAGGAAAGGAGAGTAACATTAGTCGATAGAATCTTTCAACCAATCCACATGAAAGAATTCCTCTAGAGACTAGAAAGCACTTTGCTAAAGAATACAAAGAACAGGGTGAAAATTTGAATTGATTTGAAATCATCAAGAGATGTTTGATATTTTGCAGGAATTTGCAAGGACAATGGAAAGATCCCCAGTGAATCGGAGAATCAACAATGTCATATGAACTCCCCCAGTGAAGGGTCCTATGAATGCAAAATTTGAAGAGGTCAAGAACAAAGAATGCAAAAGTATAGTGAATCAAGAATTTTCCCCTAGTGGACTAGAAGAAATCAAGAACAAAAAGAAGAATACTTAGAAGAGGGGCATGAAACCAATGATTGCAAAGTCTGAATAGATCAAAGAAGAATGAAGAAAGTTAAAGGTAGGAAGAATGAAAAAGGTCTAAAGACTATAAAGCAGTGCATGATAGATGTTTTCCCAATGGGTAGGAAGTAGGTGCACTTAAGACTGTTTTATGCCCTTAGAATATGCACAAGCCCTAGGAAGAGGTACACCAAAGAGTTTGAAAACCCTAAGCAGTAGGTACACTTAAGAGTGTTTTAAACCCTTAGAATAAGCATAAGCCCTAGGAAGAGGCGTACCTTAGAGTGTTGAAAACCCTCAGAAGTTGGTGCACGTTGGAGTGTTTAAAGCCCTTAAAATAGGTGAACTAAAGAGTGCTAACAAACCCTAAGAAGTAGGTGCACTGAAGAGTATTAGAAACCCTAGAAAGTAAGTGCACTGAAGAGTGTTTTATCTTAGCATTGTAAGGATGCACTCCATGCATTAGAAGGATGCATTTGTCTGCACTATAAGAGTGCACATTGTGCATCATATGGATGCACCTGTCCGTACTACAAGAGTGCATTGCATGCACTAGAAGGATGCATTTTAGCCCTTGAGTGGGCACATCAAACCTTGAGTGGGCATACTAGCCCTTGAGTAGGTGCACTAGCCCAAAGTGGATACATCTTTTTTCCAGGAATTGAAGAGGAAAGTGGATGATGAGAAATATGACGGAATACCAATGAAGGCAAGGATGCCAAGATGAGAGGATGTAAGATAAAGCAAAAGTACTTTGTCAATTATTGTGTCTCACAAACTTCTCCAAAGTAGGGGGCAAGCTATAAACACTTGATTTTTTAGGCTTGATCATGAATGTCGAGTAATAAAAATGACAGAAAAGCCCTTGGAAGCAAAAAGAAGAGAGTTGACGAAAATCCAACTGGAAGTCTTGAAAACTAACATGTGACTTTGAAAAATTAAAAAAATTAATATAGGAGAAATTTGATGATGAGTCATATAATGCTTGAAGATATGGATGTCTAGTTTTCACAGAATTTTACAGATCACAAATTGGAGTCGAACTCGAAGAGTTTTGCATGATCGAATGACGAAGGTCAAAGGAAGACTGCATTGAAAAAAATGTAAAATAAGGGGGTTTTGTGGGCTACCACCGGCTGGCGATCCATCCACAGTTGGTCGGCTATCCCACTACCTATTGGTGGTCCTCCCACAGCCGGTCGGCTGCTTTCCATGTAATTTTGACAAATTTTGCCACCAACTTTTTATTTTGATTTTTGACTTCCTTTTTTAATTCAATACTCAACTATATAAACCCCTCTCCTCCTCACTTTCCAACACACATCAAAATCCTCTCTTCCCCTTCTTGAAGACACACTCGAGAATTCAAGGAGTCTTTTCTAGTTTAAAGTTTTTAGGCGTTTTATTGCTCTAAACCTGGAAATGGTACGTCTTAAGGGCAGTTCTCTTTTCACCCTCTTTTTTTCTTTTTCATTTTCTTGCTTTAGAATAAGCATGTTTAGGTATTTTTTGCGTAGAATAAGCATGTTTAGGATTTATTTTTTATGCTTAGAGGCATGTTTAGGATTTTATGAATTATTTAATCCTTATTTGTTTTGGAAGGTGGAAATGCGTGACAAGTTAAGTCATCTTTCTCTCTTTTATTAGAAATATGTTTGGGAGTTTATTTTCTTTACGAATGCTTAGAATCGTGCTTAGGAGCACATGTTTAGAATCATGCTTAAGAGCACATGATTAGAGTCATGCTAGGAGGACTTATGATTTTTGAAGCATGCTAGGAAATCGCATAGAATAGGCAAGAATTGCTTTGATTGATTGAAATGCCATATTGATTGCTTGAGTTAGGCTAGAATAGCCATGTTTGACATTGGTTGATTGTATTAGGCTAGAAATATCATGTTTAGGCTAGAAATGCCATGATTCACTATGATTTCTATGAATAGGCTAGAATTGCCATGCTTAGGTAGAATTGCCATGATAAGAAATATCAAATCTAGGTAGAAATGCCATGATTCTAAATTTTGGCTTTGTATTGAATTTTAATTGATTGATTGACTTTATTTTGAATAAATACCGTGTTTAAAACTATGATTAGAGTGATGCCATGAAGTGATGGTGTATTCACATTAATGGTGAAGGACCATTACTTATAATAATAATTGAATGTATGAATACACGTGTAGAGGCTTGATAAACATTGAATTGACTCACATATGATGGTAAGGAATTCTTTATTTATTGAGTCTCGAATTGATTGTTTATATTTGATATTCGAATATATGAATTATGAATGAATTGATATTTGAAGTGCTAGAAGTAGTTTATCTTTGTTGTTGAAGAACAATTGATGTAATCCTTTTCCTATTCCCCTATGTTTGAAAGGAATTGTAACCTATTCTTTTCCCTCTTTCTTTGTATGAATATACAATTGTTATTGGTTGAATATACCTCATATGTCTTAAAGAAGATAAAATTGGAAACGCGCACATAAAAGGAACCATTTAAGTGAAATGTATAACAGTATAAGTTATTTTTATTTGGTATGCCATAGTGGAGGCTGGATTTTGATCCGGGCGAGGCAAATGGCTCGTACCAAACTTTTCGAACCTATCTCTAAAAGGATGAGGGTAGGTTAGGTCCTGAAGCAAGGGATCAAATTGTTCTCATTCATTCCCAAATGAATAATTGTGTGGCGACTCCATTTCTCTATACATACCTATGGATTGTTTGTGTTCCTTTAAGTTTCGAAAGAGGCTTTGACAGTGTCGTGGTCGCAAACCCACTGGCAGGGTGAAAGTCCCATCACACATGTTTAGCTTAGGATTAGTGTAGCTAACTAGTAGTTGATTGTCATGTTTAGTTTAGTTAATTAGTAGAATAATTGCCATGATTAGTAGTGTAATTAACCATGTTTAGTAGTTAATTAGTCAAAAATTGGTTGATAATTAGCAGTTAATTATGTGATTAATTAGCAGTTAGATAAGCATGATTAGTGGTTATTTAGTGACTAATTATGTATGTTTATGTTAGCCCTAAGGCTACATGATAATTTTGATGATAACAATACACATTGATTCATAAGGTGTTATTAATATGTTTATTTATGTGCAAGAATAAGTTTAATGAAATAATTATAAAATCAAGAAAAAGCTTATTAAAATGAAGTGTTGAAGCTAAGGAGAAGACTAAATGTTAAAGGCACCAAAGTTTAAGAACAAGCTTTTATTCAAGGAATATGATACATGAGTAATGTTCAATCAATTGGTCATATGTTTCTCTACAGATGTTCAAATGATGTGATTCTTGAGCCTTTGGAAAGTTTACTCAATTTATAACATTTCATATGTTTTAAAGAAATTGAAATTTCAAGTGTAAGGTTGTCCAAATCATCATGCAATTTGAAAGATAAATAGAAGTAGCTGACATGAGTACCAAATACTCTTTTGGACATATCTTGAGCTAGAAAAATCAAAATGACTTGATTATTATGGTATTGGAAAGAGAACATAATGAGGCACATTTCATATGTTTTGAATAAATTCAAATTTCAAATGGAAGGCTGACATAATTGACATGCAATTCGGTGGACTGACACAAGGAATAAAAATCAACTCACATGAGCACCAAATGGTGTTTTGGCCATATCTTAAGATAGAGATATCCAAATTCTTTGATTCTTAATTTTTTAGAAAGCTTATTCAAATATAAAGATCTTTTATGTTTTGAAGAAATTCAAATTTCAAACGGAAGGCTGACAGAATTATCATTCAAGTCGGTGGACTGACACATGGAGGAAAAATCAAGTCACATGAGCACCGAATGGTGTTTTGGCCATATCTTGAGCTACAGATATCCAAATAACTTGATTCTTGATGCGTTGGAAAGACTATTCAAATGTGCAGATCTTTTATGTTTTACATATTTTCAAATTTCAAACAGAACATTGACAAAAATGGCAGACAAAATTACGGTTTTTATGGTGGGTAGAAAATTTGGAGATGGTGTCTTCACTTGATTAAGTTCATCCCATTTGCCTATAAAAGGAGCCCTTCTCCCATGCATTCAGAACAACAAGGAGAGCAATAGAAGCATCTATCAAGTAAAAAACAAGAGAAATATCAAGTCTAGAGAGCTTTTATATTCTTTATCTACTCTTTGAAGAGAGTTGTACTTTTGTTATAAAAATTTTTTTTGTTCTTGTATTATGGTGAGAGTAAGATCTTCTTGTAAAGGATAAAAGTTATCCTTGAGGGAATTCTTGGTGTGATATTATCAAGAGTTGAAGAAAGTTGCCTTGGTGAGGTTGTTCATCAAGAAGAACTCTTGGTGTGGTGTTATCAAGAGTTGAAGAAAGTTGCCTTGGGGAGGTTGTTCATCAAGAAGAACTCTTGGTGTGGTGTTATCAAGGGTTGAAGGAAGTTGCCTTGGTGAGGTTGTTCATCAAGAAGAACTCTTGGTGTGGTGTTACCAAGAGTTGGAAGATAAAGTCTTGGTGAGGTTGTTCATCAAGCAAGTTGTAAAGATTTCTACAACTTAGTGGAAGGCCTAGCTTGTGGAGCTAGAAGCCCGTGGATGTAGGCAAGGTTTGCCGAACCACGTACATCGGGTTTGCACTCCCTCTATCCCTATCCTTTTTACATTTACTTGCACTTGTGATTGTTCTTTATTGCCATTCTCTTGATTGCATTCTATTTTCATCTTCTTCATCTTTATTCTCAAAGAAAGAGTTAAATAATTTTGATCTTTCAAGAAAAGTTTTCTAAATTCGTTTTTATAAATAAAAACCCAATTAACCCCCCCTCTTGGGTTGCCATACCTGGGTCAACAGTTTAGTATAACTTATTAGTAATTAACGATATTATAATTAGTTTAGAAGTTGTATTTTTAGGCTAATATTTATTTTTAATCTTGTCTGTTATTATTAATGCGCTTATTTAATAATGGCAAATCCAATTTAAAATTCTTTCAGTTTATAATTTTTTAAATTACTTTATTGCAATTATTGTTATCAAAGAATGTTGTAATCCTCAATCCTTTCTCCCATGTTTGATAGAAATGTAATTTATTTTCCTCCCTCTTTCTGTGGATGTATATAAACCGTTGACACCTCATATGTATAAAAAGATAAAAAGTAGTTCTTTGCATAATAAAATGTAGATTCAAGATAGGAGAACATTAGTAACTTAGAACTTAGAACTCAGTAGACCCTCAGTAGAGGCCTAATCAAAGTTCGAGCAGGTATAACCCGTACCTAACTTCCTAAACTTATCTTTAAAGGGGTGATTGGTAGCTAGGTCCAGAGAAACAAGGAATCAGCTACTGTCACTCAATTTTTCTGTGGCTAATTACCTGGGTCGTAACTTTATTAGTTCTCTGATCTTGTCTTCATGACTTGACTAGTAATGGCCCTCCAAGCATCTGAAAGGAGCTTCATAAAAGCAGTGCTAAGGTTGTAAGCACTTGGAGCAAGATGGAAGCCTGTTCACACCTGGCTTACCTAACACGTCAGACTATGCTCAAGAAAATCAAACTATGTCAAACATAAAGCATTGTTTGTAATTTATATAACATATAACTAAAGACAATTGAAATTAACATAACTGAAATATTTGGGTATCATATACTCTTTTTCTAACCAAGTATATACCAGAGCTGTTGATAAATTTTAGACACATACAATTTTTCATTATTTTAGCACTTAATCCGATTGAGTGGTTAACCTAAGCATTCTTACACACACAAAAGTTAATCTCAATATGCATTTTCTCAATAAGCATAGTAGCTTTCACACGTGTATAAAGGTAGCCCGTTTCCATTTGAGTGGGTGACCTCAACATATTTACAAGATACATTGAAGTTACTCTTTATGAATGGTTTTCACACATCATATATTGGTAGACCTTTGGATTTGATATTAAATGACTAGAAAATATTATACAAACAAAATAGGTCAAGTATGCTTTAATTAAAAACTTGACTAATGATGCTGCATATATAAACAATATAACTACACACAGAGTTTATTCAAATAACTAAACAAATGCCAAAGATTTTATTAGTTTTTCAAATCTTGATGCATCAAGTGCTTTGTGAACAAGTGAACTAGCTGATTCCCAGTAGAGATGTGTTTAGTGTGGATTGTTTTAAACTCAACAAGCTGCTTAATAAGATGATACCTTATGTCAATGTGCTTAGTTCTAGAATATTGGACTAGATTTTTTGAGATATTAATAGCACTAGTATTATCACAAAACATTGTTATGGAGTCTTGATTAACACCATAGTCACTTAGTATTTATTTCGTTCATAGCAATTGAGTGCAACAACTCCTAATAGTAATGTATTCAGCTTATGTATTTGACAAAGAAATGTTGCTTTGCTTTTTTCTTTGCCAAGAAACTAAATTGTTTTGAAGGTAAAACTAACCTCTCAATGTACTTTTACTATCATCAGTTTTTCCTGCCCAATCTATATCATTATATTCTGCAAGACATTCATTTATGTCGTTAGTAAACCACATTCTAAACTCAATAGTACCATGAACATACCTGATAATTATTTTCTTTACTGCTGATAGATGTATTTCCTTTAGATATGATTGGAATCGAGCACATAAACTAACATTTAAACATATGTCTGGTCTACTTGTAGTCAAGTATAGAAGACTACCAATCATGCTCCTATGAAGGCTTGAATCAACATCATTTCCTGCATTTTCTCTTGTCAACTCAATGTTAGTGCCAATAGGTGTTCTAAGTGCCTTAGATTTATCTAGTTCAAACCTCTTTACTAATTTTTTAGCATACTTTGATTGTGGAACAAAATTCTACTTTCAAGTTGCTTCACTTGTAAACCACGAAAGAAATTCACCTGCCATGCTTATCTCAAATTCACTCAGCATTAACTTAACAAACTCATTAGTTTTGATCTTATTGGTGGAACCAAAAACAATATCATCAACATACATTTGAGCAATAATGAAATCACTAGATGTATGCTTAATGAACAAGGTTTTATCATTACTACCCATAGTATAACCTCTTTGTATCAGAAATTTAGTCAATCTCTCATACCAAGCTCTAGGAGCTTCTTTCAACCCATACAATGTTTTATACAGCTTATATAAAAAATTAGGATGCTTAAGATCTTCAAATCCTTTTGCTATTCAACATAAGCCTCTTCATTAAGATAGCCATTCAAGAAGGTTGTCTTAATATCCATTTGAAATAATTTGAAGTCTAAAAAGCATGCAATGACAAGTAACAACCTAATAGATGCAAGTCTAGCTCTAGCTGCAAAGCTTTTATCAAAATGAATTCCTCTACATTATGTGACCTTGTGCAACTAATCTAGCTTTGTTTCTAATAACTTGCCCATTTTTATTAGTTTATTTTTTAAAATTCACTTAGTTCCTATTACATTTACATCATTTGGTCTAGGAACTAAAATTTAAACTTTATTTCTTTCAAACTAATTCAGTTTTTCTTGCTTAACTTGAATCCAAACATCCTTTTTAAAAGTTTCATTAACATTTTTAGGTTCTATCAAAGAAATATAACATGTATGACTTACCAAATTCCTCACCTTGCTTCTGGTTTTCATTGAACTTTCTAGACTACCAATGATTGATGTTGTTGGATGTACCCTTTGAATCCAAGTGAGTGGATCCTTTTTGGCTGCAACATCTCTAATCTGATTTCTATCTAGATCAATACTGTTTGATGGTTTAATCTTGTTTGAATTCTACATCTTCTATCTAGATCAATACTATTTGATTGTGAACTCCATATGCTTTACTGTTTGATTGTGAACTCCATATGCTTTATTGTTTGTTGAGTATCCAACAAACACTGCCTCATCACTTTTGACATCAAACGTGCCAGTTGTTCTCTACTATTGAGTATATAGAACTTGAAACCCAAAACATGAAAATATTTCAAATTTGGTTTTTTGTCTCTAAGAATTTCATATGGGGTCTGCATTGTTCCAAGTCTTAGGAGCACTTTATTTGAAATATAGCATGTTATGATAATGACCTTTGCCCATGGCCTTTTTGTTAGCTTCTTGCTATTTAACATCACCCTTTCATCTCTTGTAAAGTGTTGTTCTTCCTTTTAACAACTCCATTATGTTCAGGTGTTTTAGGTGCTAAAAATTCATGAGCTATGCCATGAAATTTGCAAAAAGATGCATAGCTTGCATTTTCAAACTCTTTACCATGATCACTTCTAATCCTCACAATTTTACCAATGTCTCTGTTTTGTTCATTCTCAAACAAAACATATAAATTCTTGCAAACTTCAAATGTATCAGATTTTTCTCGAATGAAATCAACCCAAATGAATCTAAAAAAAATCATCAATGCAAACAAATACATATTTTTTTCTAGTAATGCTTTCAATTTGCACAGGACCCATGAGGTTCATATGAAGCAAATCTAGAATCTTCGAAGTGCTAAGATGTGTTTTCGAACTATGTGACCCTTTAATCTATTTTTCTAGTTGACAAGGTCCACAAATCGCATCTTATTTTTCATTAAATGAAGGAGCACCCTTAACTGCACCAGTCTTAGTTAACTAAGTCTTTGTAGTTTAAATGCCCTAACCTTTGATACCATAGTTCTAAATCAGTTATCTTAGCATGAAATGCATTCACATTTGTCAACAAATAATAGTTGTTAGATGACCTATTACCTTCTAAAATGTAATTTCCATTTATATCTAAGACCATGCACCTGTTTTGTCTAAAATTAACAACAAACTCATCGTCACAAAATCTGACTGACACTAAGTAAGTTGGCTTTAAGACCTTGAACATGCAAAACATTTCTCGGTTTGAGCAAACCATTAAAACATAAGATACCTTTTTCCTAGCACTTTGCTTTTTGCTCTATCACTAAAGGTGACTATGTCTTCTTTACATGATTTAAGATTCTTCAAGAATTTTTTATTCCCTATCATGTGTCTTGAACAACCATTTTCAAAATACCATACATCATTATTTGAGGCATTAAGAGTAGTAAAAGCAACATTGCACGAAGTTACCTGTTTTTTAACCTAAACTAGTCGTGTCTTAGGCAATTTTCTAAACTATGCCAATTTTTTATGCAAAAGACTCAATAGTTTAAAAACTCTATTCTGATGTGACCTTCACACCACAAACAAGTAGATACAAATTTGGTTACCTTTTATGGGCTTGACTTAATGAACTCATAGGTGTGGCAAAAATCATCTTTACGTTTTGAGCTTGTGTTTGCTGCATTTAAGATTGAATATGAAAGGTTGGTTGATGCTTTAACAAAAAACGTTTTGGAAGTGGAAGCTACATTACCTTTATCAAATCCTAAACCATGTTTATTTGAGCTATTCCTTCCAAGGCTTCAAACTTGATCCAATCAAGCTGAGCCAATTTTGAATTGCTCAATGCATTTTTGAGCTTCTCATTTTCTTTGCTTTTCTTGTTAAGTTCTTTCTATAGTGCACTAATCAATCTTCTACATAAGCCTTTTCAAAATTAAGCACTTCTCATTCCTTTTTGAGAACATTAATCAAAGTCTCCTGCAGCTCCCATGACCCATAAAGTGAATTGTATGCTTCTTGCAATTTTACATGGTTCAGTTATAACCAAACCTACATTCACAGGTAGCAAGAACAGCAATCCACTATGCTATATATGTTTACACATGACTTAGGACCTTTTACAATGGTAGACTACCTCTCACACAATATAAGTATTGCAATTTTGCTTATGGTTTTTAGGCCTAATAATTGTAACCAGAGACATCAATCAGAGGACTTTTTTGAGTTGCTGAGACACCAAAAATAAAAAATAAAAAAGGGTTAGAAAGCTAAATAGGCTTAGGACTAGGGGTGGGCACTTTTATTCGAGCCGATTGCACCCGATCAAGTTTACTCGATCCGAGGTGAGTATAATCAGGTATAAGATAAAAATTACCCGAAATCGGTTCTATTTTCATTGAACACGATAGTACCTAACCTGATCACTTTTTAAAAAATATATAAATATAACATGTGGCAATTCTTCATTAGTTGTATTAAAATGTTATCATGCATTCACCACTCTAGATTACAATATATGGTAGGTCATCCAGTCTATCTTGAGTAGAATGAGAGAGATTCAATTAAGAGATCAATGTTAAGAGGTCTTTTGAGAGACTAAGAGGTGCCTGTTGTCTACGACATACACGATCAACCAAATATGAATTTTTCTTCATTCTTCATTCTTTTATTTTGTAGGAATTTTCTAGCCATCTATTCATGTAGAGACTTCAATTTCTTGCTTTAGGACATCCATGAGAAAAACATGTGTAAGTCCTTTTCCGGAGCCCCTTATTGGATCTTAGAGATAAAGAACAAGGCTGTCAGAAATAGGATTGTTGACACCGGCTTATACGAGTTTAACACTTCTCTTCCACATGCCTCTCAGCACACTAATCATCGAGCACTGTCTGCTGTATGCAAAATGTGGATGGACATGACCCATCCTTTTCATCTTTCGGTTGGTGAGATGACTACCAAGCCCGTCAATGGGGCTTCCATCCGGCCTGAGCATTTGCCAGAGTGTTTGCGACCATGACACTGTGTCAAAGCCTCTTTCGAGACTTAAAGGAACACAAACGAGTCATGAGCACATATGGAGAAAGGAGTCACCACCCAAATTTTCAATTGCGAATGAATGGGGCCAATCTGATCCCTCACTTAAGGACCTAAACTACCCTCATCCCTTTAGAGATGGGCTTGGGAAATTAGGTACGAGTCTTTTAACCCGCCCTGATATAAATCTAATCTCCAGTTGGGAAACACCAAATAGGAATAACTCGTGTTGTTACTTAGTCCACTTAGTGTTGTTCATTTTATGCACACATTCTCATTTTTTTTTTATCTTCATTAAGCATATGAGGTGATTATTCAATCAATGACAGTTGTTTATTCATACATAGAAAGATGGAGAAGAAAAGATCACATTTCCATCAAATATCGGGGAAAGGAAGAGGATTACAACATTTGTTATTCAACAATAACATAAAAAATTCCATACATTCATATATTTGAATATGTATTCTAAGTGATGGTCCCTCACCATCAATGTGAGTCCACCACCACTTCATGGCATCACACAATTGCACTTCTCAATAAATAAACATTCATACATGAATCTACAATAAAATCAAACAAAGCCATAATTTAATAGCATGGCCTTCCAACCTAGATTTTGATAAATTCTATCACGACAATTGTACCTTATTGCCTTTTCTAGCATAATTCACATAATTTATCATGACATTTTTAGCCTAACATGTCATTCATGGCATATTCTAGCATAATTCAAACAATTAAAATCAATCATAGGTGTTCCAGCTCAAACAAGACATTCAAGGGCAAAACGATAATTCTTACCTATTTTATGCTATTTCCTAGCATTCTTCAAAGCAAGTAAATTTTGCTAGCATGATTCTAATTATGTGCTCTTAAACATGATTCTAAGCATGTACCCCTAGGCATCATTCTAAGCATTCACAAAGAAAATAAAATCCATATTCGTGTTTCTAAATAAGGAAAGGAAAGATAACTTACCTTGAAAAGCATTTTCACCTTACAAAACAATTTGGGTTAGAACAATTCATAATAACCTTAAACATGCTCCTAAGCATAAAATAAAACCCTAAAAATGCTTCTTCTAAGCAAGAAAAATAAAAGAGAAAATGGGAGGGAGGAGAGAATTTTGCTCTCAATACATAACCTTTTCAGGTTTAGAGAATAAAACGCCTACAAAAATATTTATATTGGAAAAGACTTTTCAAATTCTCGAGTGTGTCTTCAAGAGGAAGAAAGATGATTGTATTCGATAATCGGTGTGAATTGCAAAGTGAGAGAAGGGGGGTTTATATAAGAGAGGGTTGAAGATGAAAAATGAAGCTTTTTAAGCTAATTTTTGAAAATAAGCCAACAAGGGTTAGGCGGCCATCTCAAGGAGGTCAGGCGGTCATTTGACAGACAGCCAGCCATTGGCCAATAGTCGCGCAGCTATCAGATGGTCGGGCTGCTCTTTGATGGTTAGCTGGTCGATATCTCTTCGGCCCTTCCCTTTTTTGTCATCTTTCAATGTAGTCCCCTCATACCTTCGTTCCTTCGATCGTGTATAACTTCTCGAGTTTAATTTCGATTTATGATTTGTAAATTTCTTCAAAAACTAGAATTTTTAGCTTTGAAAAGCTATATAATCATCTTTATATTCCTCCTAAATTAATTTTTGTGAGTTTTCAAAATCATATGTCAGCTTTCAAGGCCTTTCACCAACTTCTTCCCACCTTTCTCTTATTAGCCCTCTAGGGAATTTTGGCCATTTTCTTTGCTCGACATTCATCTTCATTCCTTCATCGAGCCTCAAAAATTTAGTATCTATAGCTTACCCCCTGCTTTGGAGAGGTTTGTGAGAAACAAAACTCAACAAAGTACTCTTACTTCATCTTTCTTTCTTCCATCTCAATATCTTCAACTTCGTCCTCCTTCTATCAGAGTTTCTCATCGTCTTCTTCTCTCTTGTTTTGCTCTTACAAAAGGTGTGTCCATTCAAGGGCTAAGGTGCCCATCTAAGGGATATATGCCCATCTGAGGGTGAATGTTCCCAGCCTAGGGCTAATGTGACCATTCAAGGGCTAAAAAGCATCCTTATGATGTTATGATAAAACGATCTTCAGTGCACCTACTTCTTAGGGTTTTTAACACTCTTTAGTGTACTTACTTCTTATGGTTTGCTAGCAGTCTTCAGTGTACCTATTCTAAGGGCTTTAAACACTCTTAAGTGCACCTACTTCTTAGGGTTTTTAACACTCTTGAGTATGCCTATTCTAAGGGCTTGTGCTTATTGTAGGGGCTTAAAACACTCTTAAGTGCACCTACTCCTAAGGTTTTCAACATTCTTTAGTGTACCTTTTCTTATGACTTGTGTCTTTTCTAAGGGCTTAAAACACTCTTAAGTGCCCTTACTTCTTAGGGTTTTCTTCTAATAGATGCCCACTAGAAGAACGTCTATCGTGCACTGTTTTGTGGCCTTTAGACCTTCTCATTCTTTGTGTCTTCAGCTAAGTATTCTTCATTTTCTTTTGATCTCTTCAGATTTTCCATTCGTTGGGTTTCATGCCCCTCTTTTGAGAATTCTTGCTTCTATTGTTGATTTCTTCTGGTCTATTAGGGAAATTTCTTGAGTTCTAACATCATGTTGTTCATTATCTGATTCATTGGGGATCTTTCCTTTATCCTTACAAATTCCTACAAGATTCAAACATCATGTAAAATTAATAAAAAATTCCTTACCTTGTTCAGTGTGTTCCTCATAAAATTGTTTTCTAGTATCTGGAGGAATTCTTCCACGTGATTCCGATCAAAGATTCTATTGACTAAGGTCGTTCTTGTTTCCTTATGAGTTGTTAAACCATTGCCATGGTCGTGCACTTGTCGTTGATTCCATTAGGAGTGTTTTAGGGTCAATGAGGAATTCCTCTGTTTTTTTCTCACACTTCTCTTTCTATTTCTTCTTTCCTTTTCTTTTCTTATTCTCTTCTTCTTCTTTTTTTCTTTTTTCCTTTCTCTCTTCTCTCTTTTCTCTTTTTCTCTTCTCTCATTTTCTATCTTTTTTTTCTTTTCTTTTTTCTTTCTTTCTTCTTTCTTTTCTCTCTCCCGTTTTTGCCCTATTGCATACTAGGCCTGGCCAATCTACTAATGACACTCCTCATCCTACAATGATGTCTAGTCGC
The DNA here is from genome assembly GCA_013180625.2 of Boswellia sacra. Taxonomy (NCBI): domain Eukaryota; kingdom Viridiplantae; phylum Streptophyta; class Magnoliopsida; order Sapindales; family Burseraceae; genus Boswellia; species Boswellia sacra. The sequence goes on along the minus strand of SNVD02001875.1, from coordinate 66,544 downwards.
TCTGGTATTTCTTCCACCCGTTGTGGGAAGAGATCAAGAGCCTCCTCTTCAGGTACTGGCACGTTGGCTTCTTTTTCTATAGCGGGTCAGCAACCACCTCCTCGTCTAGCTTCTTTGGTTGCTCCGGCTACTCCAACCGATCATGTGATCGGTGATCTTCAGGATTACCCTAGTAACATTGTCTACATGTGGATGACAATGGGTCAATCCACAGTTCGAACATGCTTGCTCCTTTTGTTCAACAAGATACTACTTTGGTAAGTTTCCTGATTGTTCTCAACTCTCTGTCATTTATCACTAATAGAAATGTAATGCAATGTAGGTGCCACGATCTTCTATAGAGCGGGCTTTTTACATGCAGGCTACCTCTCACAGATATGTCTTGTAGATGTCTCATCAATATCAGGAAAATATCCTTCTATACTTCATGTATGCATAATTTATACCTTAATAGTTTTGTCTAACTATATGATTCTCTTACTTGATTAGACGGGTCGTCATGAAGTTATTCATTTGCAACGTGAGGTAAAGCATCTTCAGGCTCATGTTACTACTTTCTTCTTTGATGTTGACATTGATGATGATGAGTGGGGACTATCACCACTAACTTCTACAAGAATTTTTTCTTTGTTCATTTTACTTACACGTATGAACTTCTTATGATATACAATCAAATGTAAACATTTTCAAAGACCTAGTTAAAATTCTCTATTTTTGATTTCATACATTGTGCGTATTATACTAAATTTACATCCAAATTTGTTCAATTCATTCAATTCTGAACAAAACTACAAAATTTTGAAGTCACACGCTTGAAATCACCCATCGGTATGCATTCCAAAAGTCGAAGAATCGCACGGGAGCAGGGCTAGTGGGCTATTTAGCCCTAATGTTTGCTGGCCGACCATAAGACTGTCGGGCAGCTGTCTGATAGCCGTGTGACTATTTGGTAGCCGGGCAACCATCTGGTAGTTAGATGGCCGATTGACTGTTTCCCAATAAATCTTCCCTTTTCTATCTTGATTTTCGCATTATTTAAGTGCTACTCCTTCCTGCTACTACTTTGCACCTTTTCTCTCATTTCTTGAGACTTCTCTTTCACATCAATATCTCTTCGTGCCAGTCAATATGTCTGAAGCTTCTCTCTAGATCTTCAAACCCCTTCTAAGGCCTTTGGGGGACGAGGATTGAAATGAGTCGAGTCTACTGGCCTCTGTTATCTGAGATTCCTTTGTCATGTCAAGGTCGACATTCCTTTCACGAAGGACTGTACAACCTTTTAGGATTCTCACGATCATGTCTTCCACTTTAATAGGCAACAGCTTTGCCTTCTGTATGAGGAATTCTTTGCCATACTCAGTCATCGCTCATCAAGTTTTGAGAGCCTCATTCTTCCCATTATCCAAACACTATCAGCATCTGACCTTGCCCGCTTCTTTGGCTTCCTGATTTCCACCATGGGCATTCACACTAGGGGTGGTAGAGTGACATTATCTTCCATCATGCCTTTGCTTGGAATGATGGACAAGACTTCGTCTGGTTGGCTTTGCCTTTTTTAGTTCTGCACACCTTGCGCAGTTTTTACTAGTTTCACCAAATGGTCTCAAAGATTCATATCTTGTGATCGTCATTCCATAGATAGGACCTAGTTTCACGGTTGTTCCCTTGATTCTGGCTGAGACGTTGATTGGATTTGATCAAGTCAAGGTTGACCCAAGATAGCAGTTTGGTGGTTGTCTTTTGCTTCTTCAGGTTCATGATTCATATCATTTCATTCTTTTTTTTTTGTGATCTAATTTTTACCTGAGCCGCCCTTTTCTAAGTTTCAGACTTAGCGAGCTTGCCCTAATTTTTGCCCGAGCCACCCTTTTTCAGTTTTCAACTCAGTGGACTCGACTCTTTTTTCTAATGCCCTAACTTTTGCCTAAATTGCCCCTTTTGGGTTTTTAGCTTAGCAGACTTGCCTTAACTTTTACCTAAGCTATCTTTTCTGGGCTTTCAACTTAGCAGGCTTCTTTACTTTATCTCTTTTTCTCAAATTTGTTTACAATAGAGATTATCTGTTCTAGCACTGCCTAAAGGGGATATTTCTGTTTATAGTCCTCGGCTTCATACAAGGAGGAGGCTTGAGAGACGTCCTTTTTGGTTTGACTGGCTTTGAGTCATTCGTGATACCTAGATTCATTGGTACTGTCCGTGGTGGAGGCTGGAGCATGTGAAAGTAGGGACATATATTGCATGTGTGCCTCTAGCGGGTTTCACCCATAGTTCATTCTATGATCCTAACAGGTTGTGTCGACAGTATGGTCTGAAGCAAAGGATCATGGATTCACCAACTGCTTTCGATCTTGGGAGATCATTTGCTTGTTATCTAGAGCGTGTGAGAGATTCTTGGGCTCATTGCATCATAGAAAGGAATCTATTTTATGATCCTGATTTTGAGACAGACGATTGATACAAGGATTGGGTGATCTTTCAGGCTTCTATTCTTGACCCTGTTATTCGAGCTAGGTGGTGTCGTGAGTGATACAATGAGCCTATTCATAGTCTATCAAAGAGGCAGAGACAACATTGTTAGTTTCTTGATTGGCCTAGATGTTTGATGTTTTCTTTTTGTTGTTTTGCGAAATTTGTTCCAAGCAATTTCATTTTATTAATAAAAGTACAATCTTTGTTCTTTGAGCAATATGTGCACAATGAGACAACTCTTGTCATTAATCAACCATTTATGTTTTTCTAATTAATTATTATTTCTCTCGTCTTTTTTTATACACAATACTTCTTCGGCCTGTCCATGTTTGGCGAGCTCAGTGAACTCATTCCCTTCCATGTATGATAGAATGATGGCTCCACTTGACATGACCTTTTTCACAACAAATCCTCCCAATTGAGTTTGAACTTTTTCGTTGGATCAAATACAACTAGTCTCGCTTGCTTATGGACCAACTCTCCTTCTTTGAACTTCCTTGTCTTTATTCTTTTGTTAAAGGCTCAAGCAACTTGTTTCTGGTATAATTGCTTATGATATCTAGCCTTTATTCTTTTCTCGTCAATCAAGGCCAATTGTTCTCACCTATCACGGATCCACTCTTTTTCAGGAACTTTTGCTTCAATTAGAACTCTCATTGATTTCGTTTCTATCTCAATTGGTAGGACCGCTTCTGAACCATATACCAACAAGAAGGGCGTCATACCAATCAAACTTCTGGGCATCATTCTATAACCACATAAAACAAATAACAACTTTTCTGACCAATCTTTATATGTCTGTACCACTGTGGACAACATCTTCTTGATGTTTTTATTAGCCACCTTTACCACTCCCGAATCTGCATATGAGGTTCTTCTCGATGAACTTCGATATCTGCTTTGCCCTTAACTTAGAATAGGACTCAACATCCATCCATTTGGTGAAGTAGTCAATCGCCACCACCACATATTGATGCCTATTCGAGGCTAATGGTCTTATTTCACCTATAATGTCGACTACCATGCAGCAAAGGGCCATAGTGCGATCATCCCTTGTAGCTCCAAGGGTGGTTGATGGATCACATTTTCATTAATCTGACACTGATGACACTTCTTCACAAATTGGGTGCAGTCTATCTTCATAGTTGGCCAGTAAAAACCTTGCCTCAAGATCTTCTTTGCAAGCGCTAGCCCATTCATATATGGCCCAGATATACCACTGTGGATTTCTTCCATAAGTCTCTTTGCTTTTTTTTCATCCACACACATCAGTTGCATCCCTTCTGGCATTCTCTTGTACATCACCCCCTAATGATAAGTAAATTGTTGGGCTAACTTATGTAACATAGGCCTATCCTTCTTATTGGCCTCCTCAGGAAAAATCCTCCCCTCTAAATGTCTCTTCAAATCATAGAACCATGGCTTCTCATCCACTTCGATTTCTGTTACATAGGGTTCCATATAACATGGATCCTATGCCTGTGATATCACTACTGAACTCACCAATAATTCTTGTGTGCTCACCCGAACTGATGCCAACGAAGCTAGTGAATTAGCCATCTGATTCTCACTTTTAGGAAGATGGTGAAAGTGCATTGCTTGAACCGCCCAATCAATCTTCTAATGTGTTCAAGGTAAGGTTTTAGATTCACGTCTCATAGATCCTACTCTTCATTGGTTTGAGAGATGACCATATTGTTAGTGACTCTGAACTCTAATCTCTTGGCAAATGGAATGACTTCTTCTATCAGTGATACTAGAATGACTCTTATTCCAGTACCGTTGTGATTAACAACTCCATCAAAGAAATTCTCCATCCTACCATCGAGATTACCCCTAGATGTTCATATGGGAATTCCAAATCTCATGGTTCATTGTCATCAACTGGGTTCATAACTAAGAATTTCGCTACTATTTTTCCTTCCACCACCTTCTTGGTGACATATTCAATTTCAAATTTTGACAACTGTACTAGCTATCTTGTTAACTTCCCCACCATTACTGGTGCCTCATAAAGATACTTCGTCAAATACTTGTGTGAGATAGCCTTAATTTTGTAAGATTAAAAATAGTGCCTCAATTTCTTTGAAAGCCAAACCATGGCCAAGCATGTTTTCTCTACGTAGCCATACTTCATCTTGTATGGTCGAAACTTCTTGCTAAGGTAATAAATGGCATGCCCTACATCTTTCTCGTCTTCTTGTGCTAGCATAGCACCAATGGCCTCCTCTTCAACAGCCAAGTAAAGAATTAAATTCTTCCCAAGCTTTAACGGTCTCAAAATCAGTGGATTTTGCAAGTATTTCTTAATCCTCTCAAATGCTTCTTGCCACTGATCACTCCTTTCTACCAACTAATCCTTCTTGAAATGCCTAAAGATCGGTGCACAAATGGTTGTTAATTTAAAGATAAATTGACTTATATATTGGATCTTCCCAAGAAACCCTCCAACTTCTTTTTCAGTTTAGGGGGATGGCATATCTGTAATGGCTTTGACCTTGTTTGGATCCACTTCCATCCCTTTCTGGTTGACTACAAATTCCAACAACTTCCTTGAAGTTACTCTGAAGACACCCTTTCTAGGAATCTGTCTAAGGCTTCAAAGTGACCCTCTCAAGTTTCAAATTTCACCATCATGTCATCCACATAAACTTCTATCTCCTTATGCATTGTATTGTGAAATTACGTCGTCAGCATTCATTGGTAAGTGGCCCCTGCATTCTTAGATTTGAAGGGCATCACCTTGTAGCAATAAGTTCCCTATCTTGTTATGAAGGCCGTCTTCATCTTATCTTTATTGGCCATCATTATCTGGCTGTATCCAAAAAATCTATCTACAAAAGAGAACATCATACTGGCAGCAACGCTATCTACCAATAAATCGATGTGAGGCAAAGGAAAATCATCTTTTGGCGAGGCCTTATTCAAGTCCTAGTAATCCACACATAGTCGGACCCTTGCATCTTTCTTTGGTACTGGTACAATGTTGAGTAACCATTTCGAGTACTTCACCACTTCCAGAAACTTAGATTCAATTTGTTTAGATACTTTCTCTTTGATTTTCTGAGCCCACTCTAGCCTCATTCTTCTTAAGTACTGCTTAACCGGCTTTATATGCAAATAAGTCAAAATTGTATGCTCAACGATGGTTCCATCAATTCCAGTCATGTCGTCATAGGACCAGGCAAAGACTTCTTCATGTTTCTTTAATAATTTTTCAAATCTCTCTCTCTTCAAGAGTTGTATTAGGTGCAATGCATGTGTTCTAAGGTTTTTCGATTTTACCAAGATTAATGTCATGAGTTTGAATGGTATGAATTTCAAATATGCTAGTGAAATGCAAATTATAATGCACAACATCGTTAGGGAAGAAATCACACAAGTAAGCAAAATTATTTTTTGTTGCATTAAACTTTGAAACATAAACAGTGTCCTCTTCTTCAAAGAGGTTCGGTACAAGCACATCTTCATAAGATACACTTGTAATTCCTTATTTGAAGAAAGTAGCGAGGTCAATGGATGGATCTATTGGTGGTGCTTGTTATTGAGACTTCTCCTCCTTAATGGTCATTTTCTTCATCTTTCCCACTAAGTCATTCCCTTTGGAGACTTTTGCCTAAAGAATATCTTTGAAGATCTCAAATCGGGCTTCAGCATTCCCTTAAGAACCTATGGTTCAGCAGCCCCCACATACTTCGTATCTCGGGCCTTTATGAATTTGATGAATCTCTCTTTCTTGGGTTCAATGTCTTCTTCTTCCCCTTCAAGTTCATAGTATAAACCTCTTCTAGAAGTCTAGCCTTTGAAATCTAGAAAAGATGGTAGGCCACGTCCATGCTTTCGAAGCCCAACTCCTAGAATTTACCCTTGTTTCTTCATTATTTCTGCTATAATTGGGCTGACTTTGTCAATCATGGATACTTGAAAGCCACCAATGTAAGGTATTTCTCCAACCTTTACACTCAAAGTAGCTAGTGAATCGTTAAGGCTGCATGAATGGTTATGATCTCCCTATCCATGTTGAATACGATTTTATGATGTTAACTAGAAGAACTCCCTATAGCGAATGAAACCATGCTCGTCCAAACAAGGCAACAAATATGACTAGAATATCAAGGATTATGAATTATGTCATAACTTCAATGGGCCTAGTTTCACTAAGGCTTTGAAGATTCCTATGGCACTTCTCTTTGAATCATCATAAGCTCTAATCACCATCTCACAAGGCTCGAGTTCATCTTCACTGACTCCATATTTGTGTAATATTTTCATAGGCAAAATATTGATGGCAGACCCATCTTCCACCATGATGCAAGGAGATATTTTGCTACCAATCTCTATAGTGATGAATAATGGCTTGTTATGGTTCCTCATTTTGAATGGTAGATCTTCATCAGTAAATGTGATTTCTCCCATTTCTCTTGCTGCCTTAGGTTCTCCTCTAGTTAAGGCAATCAACATTTCACTAATAATGGAAGCCATTGATATTTCTACCTCTGCCAAAGCCTTTACTGTGGCTTCTCTATGTTTTGGGGATGATATCAACAAATCCCAGATGCTAGTATTCGCTTGAGTCCTCTTCATTTGTTTGATCACTTGATCCTCTTCCTCTTTGACAACTTCTTCGCCCTTTTCAACTATCTTCTCAGTTGGTTTCTTCCTTTCCCTTCTCATGGTAAAATCAACCACTCTTTGTCACTCCTTGGACATTCTCTCCCTCACCCGTGAGTGTTTTTCCCACATTTGTTTCTTTCTCAACTTTCACCTCTTCTTCTTCATCACTATTAAAGTTAACTCAAAAGTTTGGGAGGGTCTTGACTTTAGGGATGTCATCCCAAATCCCCATAACTCTCACTTTTCACAAGACTCTTAAATCGCTTCCCTTTCCTAGCTTCATTGCCCTCTTTAACCTTGAGTCTCCTAGGAGGTGGGCCTTTTCTAGCCCCTTTTCTAGCCGTCCACTTCTTAGCAAAGGAGTTTGATGGTGTGGGCTTTTTCTTGATAGGTGTCATTTCAACATCTTCTTCTTCTTCTTATGGTTTTTCCTCTTCTTGGTCACTGAGATTTACAAGTTTGGGCTCTAAGCTTTGCTTGATCCTTCTTACTGCAATGTTAGTCCATCTACCTTTCTTGGTGTGAATTTTGGTTGTGAAAGGAATGGGCTCGTCTTTGACCCTCTTAATGATCTCCTTGGGCTCTTTGGGTTCCTCAACCTTGGGTTTCTTCTTCAAGACCACCTTTCTAGCGATTTGTTCTAGTTTGGACTTCTCCCTTCTCTTGGCTCTTTCGGCCTTGCTCAACCTACTTTCCTCGAAAGAGTTCATGACTTTCTCTTTAGTCCAGTCCGATCCACTCATGTTTGATGGATGAGGCACCCGATTTTAATTGGGCAATAGGTTGCTCCCCATGTTGGGCTGATATGTCTCTAGGTAAGGAATCTAGCCCTTGTCAATCGAATCTTAGATCTCATGATGAAGGTGAGTGCAATCATCAGTCTTGTGATCGGTCACTTTATGGAATTCACATTTCTCATGGTGTCTCCAATTCCTTGGTAATGGAATTGGAAGCTCTATTGGTGGCAATGGTTGTAAGATTCCTTTAGCTCTCAACCTTTCAAAGACTTTGGAAAGTGGCCTTTACAAACGACTAAATCTTCTTTGTGCAGCAATTGCTTTCACCTCTACATGCTTCGTGCTAGGCCCACTAGGTTGGTGATACTGCCCTTAATTTCTTTAAGGGTGGCTATGATTGCTTCTCTTTTGTCTAAACTCCAATTCTTCTATTTGGATGCCTGAGTCATATAAGTCTTCAAAGGTCTTGATAGGGAAGCCCGCCAATCTATCATCGATGAAACTATGGGTCCCACTGATCCCCATGTGAACCTGGTCCTTCTCCGTAGGCCTTGTGGTCGTTTTGGCTGCTTTTAGCCCTTCAACAAACTATGTACTCTGAAAAAGTCTCATTGAGCTTTTGTCTTGTCGTCTCAAAATCCCTTAACGTTACCCCTAGTTAGGTATTATGGCAGTACTATTCCATAAATTGTTGAGAAAGTTCCTCCCAATCTTCTCGAACTCTCTGTGGGAGGTGATGATACCATCTTACTACATGGTCTTCTAAGGATAGCATGAAGTATTTCAAAATGTGCTCCTTGGTCAAAGGAGTGGTAGCCATGATGGCTGCATACTGCCTCAAATGTATTTTGGAATTCCCCTCTCCATTGAACTTTGGCAAGTGTGGCAAGCAAAACTTTGGAGGCAAATCTTCGTCTCCCATAAGCAAGATGTCATATAGCTCTTCGACCCCCTTCAGCCCCTTCTTCTTCAAAAGGGATTGAACCTTCTCCATGTCCTTGGCCAATTGCTTGACTGATTTAGGTTCTTCTGAATTGATTAGGCTTTTCCTTTTATTTCTATCTTGGCTATTCTCACCATCACCATCACCATCACCATTACCCTCGAGCGGTAGCTGATTCATGCAGTTAGGCCTATTCTGTAGTGCTTCAATGAGTTAGGCCATTTGTTGGTGAAGTGTAGTCATGTTAACTCTCAACTAGGCTATTTCAACATTGTTGTTGTTGGGTGCTGCCATTTCATCTTCTTGTCTTGTCAAATGACCACCTCGTCTAACCCAAGCAATGATGGCTACAAAACAAAAGTGTTAATGCCATGCATGCATGATATGATGCATGCTCATACAAGGGCATAGACACGCTTTCAGCCTTCCAACCTTATTCCTCCTACAAACGTGAGGTTGAGTCTCTTTTCCTAGGATTTTATGCTTCATTCCCAAGATATCGTCATGGGATGTAGGAACACGAGATTCTCTCTTCTAATTCTAACATTCATGTTGATGATTATCATAACATGGTTTTCAAAACGTGATGATAACCTTAACTTCATGGCACGTGTTCCCATTTTGTTTTTATGGGTGACTTGACATGTGGTATTTGTTCATGGTTCCATGAGGTTTCAAGCTGATGTTATTCTAATCATGGGGAATTTACATCCATAGAAATGTAATTCAACATAGATTTTGGATATTCATCCCATTGAAAATTTCCAGAGTCATCTATATAGGCTTGAGTCTTAAGGGTCCAATGGTCTAGGCTCTTTCGAGCAAGATATGCCCCCTTAGGCTGGTCTCTTTTTATATCAATTTAATGGTACGTGCTCAAAGATGGTGACGCCAAGATGAGTCGTCTAGGGGTCAAATCAAGCGAATGACTTCTCATGCTAATGCCACATGACTAGTTTTAGGCAATTCGTGCTCATTGTGTGCATATGTGTAGTGATGTAAGGACTCATTATACCAACATGAGGTATTAGAATTTGGTATTCCCATCAGAATCAACTTCTCTTATTTCCAGTGGAGTCGCCATTGTGAATAGGGCTTTTATCTTGCCAGAGCCTTTACGACCACGATACTGTGTCAAAGCCTTTTTCGAGACTTAAGGGAACACAAACCAGCCTTGGGTACATTTAGAGAAAGGAGTCGTCACCCAATCATTCAATTAAGAATGAATAGGGCAATCCAATCCCTTGCTTTGGGACCTAAACTACCTTTATCCTTTCAAATATGGGTTCAGGAAGTTAGGTGCAATCTTTCGACCTGCCCGGATATAAATCCCGCCTCCACTTGGGAAATACCAAATGGGAATAACTCGTGTTGTTACGTAGTCCGCTTAGCGTTGCTCATTTTAGGCACACATTCTCATTTTTTTTAATTTTTATCAAGCATATGAGGTGATTATTCAATCAATGACAGTTGTATATTCATAGATAGAAAGATGGAGGAGAAAATATTACATTTCCATCAAACATGGAGGAAGGGAAGAGGATTACAACATTTGTTATTCAACAATAAAATAAAATATTCCATACATTCATACATTTGAATATTTATTCTAAGTGATGGTCCCTCACCATCAATGTGAGTCCACCACCATTTCATGGCATCACACAATTGCACTTCTTAATAAATAAACATTCACACATGTATCAACAATAAAATCAAGCAAAGCCATAATTTAATATCATGGCCTTCAAGCCTAGATTTTGATAAATTGTGGCACTTCTACCTTGTTGTGGCACTTCTACCTTATTGCTTATTTTAGCATAATTCACATTATTTATCGTGGCATTTTTAGCCTAACATGTCGTTCATGGCATATTCTAACCTAAACATGGTATTTCTAGCCTAATTCATACAATTGAAATCAATCAAACAAGACATTTAAGGGAAAAATAGTAATTCTTACCTATTCTATGTTGTTTCCAAGCATTCGTCAAAGTAATTAAATTTTCCTAGCATGATTCTAAGCATTCACAAAGAAAATAAAATCCATATTCATGTTTCTAAATAAGAAAAGGAAAGATGAAGTACCTTGACAAGCATTTCCACCTTGCAAAACAAATTGGGTTAAAACAATTCATAATAACCCTAAACATGCTTCTTTTAAGCATGAAAAATAAAAGAGAAAATGGAAGGGAGGAGAGAATTTTGCTCTCGAGGCATACCTTTTCCGGGTTTAGAGCAATAAAACGCCTAAAAAAAATTTATACTGGAAAAGGCTTCTCGAATTCTTGAACGTGTCTTCAATAGGGAGAAAGATGATTGTATTTGACAATTGGTGTGAACTGCAAAGTGAGAGAAGGGGGGTTTTATATAAGAGAGGGGTGGAGATGAAAAAGGAAGCTTTTCAAGCTAATTTCTGAAAATAAGACAACAAGGACCGGGCGGCCATTTGATAGACGGTTGGGCATTGGCTAATAGTCGAGCGCCTGTCAAATGGTTGGGCGCCTGTCTAATGGTCGGCCGGTCAATATCTCTTCAGCCTTTTCCTTTTTTGTCATCGTTTGATGCAGTCCCTTTATACATTCGTTCCTTCTATCGTGTATAACTTCTTGAGTTCAACTCTGATTTGCATTCCATAAATTTTTACAAAAGCTAGACATTCATTGCTTTGCAAGGTGTATAGCTCATCATTAGATTCTTCCTGTATTAACTTTTGTGATTTTTCAAAATCATAGGTTAGTTTTCGACGCCTTTCACCAACTTCTTCTCACCCTTATTTTCTTGGCCCTCAAGGGAATTTTGGTCATTTTCTTTGCTCGACATTCATCTTCATTCCTTCATCGAGCCTAAAAAATTCAGTGTCTACAATGACATTTGACATTGCCACTCTGACTGGCCTTCCATATGGTGGGGAGGTTATACCCAACCATGCTTACATTATGGACTCAAGGGATCAGAGGAATTTGGTTTGCCAACTTCTTGGGTGCGATGTGAAGATCAAGAACAACATTGCAATTTGGTATGCTGCATTGTACGAATATTGGAATAAGAGGTTAGACCTGACTTCAATCAAGGTGGATCAGTATGCACGTAGCTTTATCGTGTATCTGCTCAGCTCGACGATTTTTGCTATTATGTCAAACACCACTTTCTTGACTTTGCTTGCTGCTCTCCAGGATCTCGACCAAGTGAGAACTTTTGATTGGGGTTATGCTACTCTTGGCCAGTTGTACTTTGGCTTAAATCGAAGGTATCACCACGATTGCTGGCTTTGCTCCTTTGCTTAAGGTATCTTCTCTTTTATATCTTCGTGTTTTGTATAAATTCTATTTATAATTCTGCTTTGTTCTTATGAGTTAGGCGTTCTACCTTTCTCACTTCCTACTTGTTAGGACTTTTCTTTCCCACAGATGAAGAGGTGTGCTGCACGTTATGCGGAGCTTGAGAGATCTTGTGAGTTAGATTTCTTTCATGATTACATTCACACGATGACCTGGGACAAGGTGAAAGACATTGTAGTTAGTATTTCATTCTTATTCACATCATAATCTCACAACATTTCTATCCTTGGCAGATTTGTTCTAAGTGGCAGGGGCCCGTTGAAGGTTGGTCAGCTACTATGAGGGTCATTACTCCATATATCAACTATTGCATCCTTCTCCCATGCATTGACAGCATGATGTAGTATCTAGGTGACCAAGTCTGGGATTGGTTTAGAGGTCCATACCATTGTCAGATTCCTTTTTCTCCATCGATTCTGATAATAGATTCTGCAGACTTGGCTATGGAGCCAGAGGTGATCGTTTACATTGCTGGGATTCACTTGAGTGAGATCGAGTTTCCTATGGTGATAGTTTCTTATAATGAGTGGGCATATGCCATATTCTTGTATACTAAGCCAAGTCAATCTATTGATGAGGTTCCTCATCCTCCTTCTAGTGCTACTCGTGGCTCTTCCAACCATGCCGGTAGCTCTTCCACTCGTCGAGAGAAGAGATTGGTGATTTCTTCTTCTGGCATTAGCACGTCTGCCTCTTTTGTTGCTACTACTAAGCATTCACATCCAGTCCCTAAATCTACTCCAACTGTTCTAGCTAGTCATTTGATTAGCAACTTCTAGGCTTACCCCAACAATGTAGTCTACACATGGGATGCCAACAGGCAGATCAACAGCCATGTGATCACTAAGGATCTGACCATGCCCGTTCCTTTTGTTCCTCATGGTAACACCCTGGTAAATCTTCTGACCATATCTTCTTCAAGTTTCCTGTTATTCTTGAAATATTTGTTAGTCATAAAAATGCAATGTAATGCAGGTACCACGATCTTCCATGGATCGTGTCTTTCGAATGTAAGCTGCTTCTCATAGGGATGTCTTGCAGATGTCTCACCAATATCTGGAAAAGCACTATTCTATGCTTCATGTATGGATAATTTCTATCTTAATAGTTTTTCTAGCTATATGCTTCTTGCTTGGATTACACAAGTTATCAGGAGAATGTTTGTTTGAAGCGAGAGATCGAGCACTTTCAGGCTCAAGTTGTTACCTTCTCTGTTGATGATGATGATAATGTGATGAGTGCAGGCTACCGCCATTAGTTTTCTTCATGTTGATTTCTTTCTTTTGTTCATTTAGCTTCAATTTAAGAACTTTTATGCTTTTGAATTTTCAAGATGTACAATCAAAGTAATCAGTTATGTGAACAAATTTTAAAGACCTTAGTGAAAATTTTCTATTTTTAGCTTCGTGCATTGCTTATTAAACTATGCGTATTTTGACTAATTTACATCCAAATTTGTTTCTACATCATCATTTATTCAATTTTGAATAAAATTACAAAATTTTGGAAGTCACATGCTCAAAATTGTTGCCGGTACGCAAATTGCAAGTTGAAAAATACATAGAAAAGGAAGTTAGAGGGCCTATTGCATTGACCACCATTGGCCGGTTGTTGGACCGCCGATTGGCTATGCTACCACTGTTGACCAATGGTAGGACAGCTGGCTGGTAGTGTTTCCACTGCCTACCAGTTGCCCTTCCTTCTCTTGCCTTTTTTTTGCCATCTTCTTGCACTATAAAAAGAGCTCTTCCTCTCCATTATTTTTTACACCCTCCAACACTTCCTTCCTTGTTTCCTGACTTTCCTTTTGCGCTTCTCAATACCTTTTCGTACTTTTTAACATGTCCATGGCCTCTCTCAAGGCATTTTAGCCTCTCTTGAAGATTTTAAATGACAATGACTCGAAGTGGCATGAATTTAGTAGTCTTTACAATTTCGAGTTCCTTGGACATACGAAACTTGACATTCTTTTTCTCAAGGAGTGCATGACCTTTTGGGATTGTCATGATCATGTCTTCCACTTCAATGGGCAAGAGCTTTGCCCCCTATATGAGGAATTCTCTGCCATACTCAATTGTCATTCATCCAGTTATGAGATCATCATTCTGCCCATTATTGAGACATCGTCGATGTTTGATCTTGCTAACTTATTTGACTTTCTAATTTCTACCGTAGTTATTCACACCAGAGGTGGTAGAGTGACATTGTCTTCTATCATGCTCTTGCTTGAGATAATGGATAGGACCTCATCTAATTGGCTTCACCTTCTACAGTTTTGCCTTCTTCCATTGTTTCTACTAGGTTTACTAGACGATCTCGGAGGTCCATATCGTGTGGCCATCATTCCTCAAATAAGACCCGTTTCACAGTAGTTCCCTTAATTCTTACAGATACATTGATAGGCATAGACCATATAAAGACTGATCCAAGTTAGAGATTTGTGGCAGTCTTTTGCTTCTTTAGGTATTTTTCTTTTAACCTAATTTTTTACGTAAGCTGCCCTTTTAGGTTTTTAACTTAGCAAATTCATTTTTTCTCTTTTTTTTTTATGCTATAATCTTTGCCTAAGCTGCCCATTCGGGTTTTCGACTTAGTGAGCTTGCCCTAACTTTTGCTTAAGTCACCCTCTTTGAGTTTTCAACTCAGCGGGCCTTTTCGTCTTTTTTTTTCTTTACCCTAACTTTTCCCTAAGCTACCCTTTTGGGTTTTCAATTTAGTAGGTTGGTTTAGTTTTTGCCTAAGCCACCTTTTTAGGTTTTTGACTTAGCAAGCTTTTTCTTATTTTCCTTTTTTCCTTTCTCAGATTTGGTTACAAGAAAGGCTATCTATTCTAGCACCGCCTGAGGGGCATATTTCCTATTATAACCCTCAACTTCATATGAGGAGGAGACTTAAGAGACGATTTTCTTGGGTTAACTAGCTTCAAGTCATTTTGGATACTCAGATCTGTTGCCACTGCCCATCGTGGAGGCTGGAGCACATGACAATTGAGACTTAGATTGTGTGTGCGCCTTTGGTGGGTTTCTCCCATAGTTCATTCTAAGATCCTACTAGACTGTGTCAGTTGTACAAACTTAAAAAGAGGATCATAGACTCACTAATTGTTTTCGATCCTCGGAGATTGTTTGCTCGCTATCTAGAGCATGTAAAGGATTATTGGCTACATCAAACTATCGAGAGGAATTTGTTCCATCATCCTAACTTTTAGATAGACGAGTAGTACAAGGATTGGGTGACCTTTCAGGCCTCCATTCCTGATCCTGCTATTCAAGCCAGACAGTGCCATGAGTGATATGACAAGCCTATTCGTAGTCCAGCTAAGAGACAGAGGTGATATTGATAGTTTCACTAATAGCTTAGATGTTATATGCTTTCCTTTTGTTATCATGCAAAATGATGAAACATTTCAAGGCATATTTGTTTTCAAAAAATTTCATTTCATTAATAAAAGTACAACTGTTTCATTTCAAATAATATGTGCACAATGTTTGATTAATTAATTTCTGTCTTTTTTTCTCACTTTCAGACATAATATTTGTTTAGCCTGTCTATGTTGATGGGCTCAATGAGCTCATTCCTTTCCTTGTCAGATAAGATGATCGCTCCATCAAACATGACCTTTGTCACAATAAATGGGCCTTCCCAGTAAGGTTTGAACTTCCCTCACGAATCAAACATTACTGGCCTCGCCTGCTTAAGGACCAATTCCCCTTCCTTGAACCTTCTTGTCCTTATTCTTTTGTCAAAGGCTTGACCAACTTGCTTCTGGTATAACTACATATGATATCTGGCCTTCATTCTTTTTTCATCAATCAAGCCAACTATTCGAATCTATTTTGAATCTACTCCCCTTCAGGAATTTCTGCTTTTGTCAAAACCTAAATGCTTTCATTTCTACCTCAATTGGTAGGACTGCTTCTGAACCATACACCAACAGAAGGCCGTCATGCTTGTCGAACTTCTAGGTGTTGTTCTATAATCCTATAATACAAACAATAGCTTCTTTGCCTAATCCTTGTATGTTTGCACCGTCTTGGCTAATATCTTCTAGATGTTCTTAGTGGTTGCTTCTACTGTTCCATTTGATTATGGCCGATATGGGGATGACTTATGATGTTCAATCCAATACCTCTAAAACAATGCCTTAGTCTTAGCCTAAAAATGAACTTTAGCGTTAGTTATGATGTGATATGGCACTCTAAATCTGCATATGATATATTTCTCGATGAATTTTGCCATTTGCTTTGCTCCTTTACTATAGGACTCAGCTTCTTTCCACTTGGAGAAGTAGTCAATCGCCACCACCATATATCAATGCCCATTAGAGGCAGACAATCTTATTTCAGTTATAATGTCAATGCCTTATGCAGCAAAGGGCCATAATGTCGTTGTTCCTTGGAGCTTCAGTGGTGGTTGGTAAATCATATTTCTATTGATCTGGCGTTGGTGACACCTTTTACAAATTGGACACAATTTGTCTCCATGGTTTGCTAATAAAAGTCCATTCTCATTATCTTCTTTGTAAGCATTAGCCTATTCATGTGTAGCCTGCATACACCACCATGGATTTCTTCGAGAAGCCTTCTAACTTCTTTCTCATCGACACATTTCAATTGCATCCCTTCTGGCTCTTGTACATCACTTCTTGATGACAAGTAAATTTTTGGGTTAACCTTCGTAATATAGACCTATCTTTCTTGTTGGCCTTATCTGATAGAATCCTCTTTCCTAGGTATCTCTTCAAATCGTAAAATCATGGCTTCCCATCTACCTCTGCTTCCATTACATGGAGTTCTATGTAGCAAGGACCTCGTGCTTGTTATATCACTATTGACTGCACCAATAGTTCTTGGGAATTCACCAAATAGATGCTAAAGAAGCTAAAGCATCAACCATTTGATTCTTATTTATAGGAAAATAGGTGAAGGTACATTACTTGATCCTCCCAATCAACCTTCTAATATGCTCCATATATAATTTCAACCTTTCTTCCTTTAGATCCCAATCTTAATTGGCTTGAGAGATGACTAGCTCTGAATCTCCCAATACTTCTCTTTCTTCAATGCCTATAGCAGTCATGATGTCTAGCCCAAAGGCATAGGCTTTATACTCAGCCATGTTATTGGTGACTCCGAACTCTAGCTTCTTAGCGAAGGGAATGACTTGTTCAATTGTTGATACTTGAATAACTCCTACTCCAGCACCATTTCTATTGACAACTCTGCCAAATAACATTCTTCATCTACTACCAAGATTACCCCTTATGTTCATCTGGGAAATCCAACTCCTATGGTTCATCATCACCGACTGGATTTATGGCTAAGAAATCTATGACTACTCTTTCTTTCACCCCCTTTTGGTGACATACTCAATGTCAAATTCTTACAATTGAAATAGCCGCCTTGATAACTTCCTCTCCCCCCTCACCTCCCTCATCGCAACCCCCCCCACCCCAATGATGGTGCTTCATAGAGATACTTCATTGGGTCTTCCTTTGAGAAAGCCTTAATCTTATAAGACTAAAAGTAATGCCTCAACTTCTTCGAGAGCCAGCTAAGTATGTCTTTTCTATGTAATTGTACTTTGTCTCGCATGGTGGCATCTTCTTGCTAAGATAGTAAATGGCATGTTCCATACTATTCTCATTTGTGTGCCAGCATTACACTAATGACTTCCTCCTCAAGAGCCAAGTAGAGTACCAGATTCTTGCCGAGTTTTAGCAGCCTTAGAACTGGCAGATTCTACAAATACTTTATAATCTCCTCAAATACTTCTTGACACTGATCATTCTATGTTACTGGTTGCTCCTTCTTTAGATACCTGAATATTATTGCATAAACTATCATGAATTTGGTGATGAATCGACTGATATATTGGATCTTCCTAAGAAACAGTCTAACTTCTTTTTTCGTCTTGGGTGGTGGCATCTTTGTCATTGCCTTAACCTTATTGGGATCTACCGATATCCCCTTCTTGCCAATTACGAACTGTAACAACTTTCTTGAGCTAACTCTAACAACATACTTCTTCTGATTCAGCCACATCTTATGCTTCTTCACTGTTTCTAGCAATCTGTCTAATGCTTCAAAGTGAGCATCTTAAGTCTTAGATTTCACTATCATTTCATCTACATAGAATTCTATCTTTTTGTCCACCATATCACGAAATGGTTTTGTTGCCATTTGTTGATAGGTTGCCCCGACAGTCTTCAATCCGAAGGGTATTACCTTATAACACTAGGTTCCCCACTCTATGACAAAGGTTGTTATCATCTTGTCTTCATTGGCCATCATTATCTGGTTGTAACTAGAAAACCCATCTATGAAAGAGAAATCAGACTGGTAGCAATGCTGTCCACTAACATATTAATATGAAGCAAAGGCAAGTTATCCTTCGATTAGGCCTTGTTCAAGCCTTGATAATCAACACACATTCAAAACCTTACATCCTTCTTTGGCACTAGCATAATATTGGCTAACCATTCTGGATAGTTTACCATATCTAGAAACTTGGCTTCAACCTGCTTGGAGACTTCTTCCTTGATTTTTTGAGCCCATTCTGGTCTTAAATTCCTCAACTTTTGCTTAATTGGCTTCTTGTGTGGATATCTAGGAATCATATGCTCAGCGATACTTCAATCGATTCTAGGCATGTCATCATAGGACTAGGCGAAGACTTCTTCATGTTCCTTTAATAATTTTTCAAAACTTTCTCTCTCTTTAGAAGTTGTATCAAGTACGATGCATATGTTCTTAGGCTTTTCAATTGTACCAAGATTAATGTCATAAGTTTGAATGGTATTGATGTCAAATATGCTAGTGAAATGCAAATTATCATACACAGTTCCATTAGGAAATACATCACACAAGTAAGCAAGTTGATTTTTCATTGCATTAAATTTTGAAACATAAACAATGTCCTTTTCTTCAACGAGGTTAGGAACAAAAACATCTTCATAATAAATGTCTTTAGTTCCTTCTTCATTAAAAGCAGCAAGGTCGATGGTTAGGTCCATTAATGATGCTTGATCTTGAGGCGTCTCCTCCTTGATCTTCATCTCCTCAACCTTCTCAGCCAAGTGGTACCCCTTGATAACTTTAGCCTAGAGTATGTCATTGAAAATTTCAAATCCGGGCTTTAACAATCCATTATAAACCCATCGTTCGGCAGCTCCCACATACTTGGGCTTTGACAAACTTAATGAACTTCCTCTTTTTGGGCTCAAAGTCTTCTTCTTCATCGGACACGTAACCTAACGCTCTTCTAATGGTTTGGCCCTTGAAATTTGGAAAGGATGGTAGACTACTTCCATTCTTCCTAGGCCAAGCTCCTAGCAAGTACCCTTGTTTCTTCATTATTCTAGCAACGATAAGATTGACTTCATCGATCAAAGCTGCATGGACACCTCCCATATATGGTATCTCTCCAACCTTCACACTCAAAGTAGTAGGTGCAATGGTTGAGGCAGCATGAATAGTCACAATCTGCCCATCCATATTGAATCGAATCTTCTAATGCAAAGTGGAAGGAACTCCACCAAGCAGATGGAACCATGCTCAACCCAACAAAACAACAAAGGTAAGAATGTCAGGGACCATGAACTCAGTCGCCATTTCAATAGGCCTAGTCTTCACTAACGTCTTGAAAATCCCAATGGCACTCTTTTTCGTGTCATCGCAAGCCCTGATCACCATCTTATAAGCCTTAAGTTCGTCTTTAGTAACCGTATACTTGTGCAATATCTTCTTAGGCACAATATTGATGGCAGATCCATCATCCACCGTGATGCAATGAGACATCTTCCCACCAATCTCAACGGTGATGAAAAATGACTTGTTGTGATTCTTTCCTTCAAAAGGCAAATCATCATCGGTGAAGGTGATCACACCTTCTTATTTACCCCATTGGGTTCTCTTCCCATCATGGTAGTCAACATCTCATATGAGGTGGTAGCCATTGATATCTCCACCTCTGCCATAGCCTTCGCCATGGCTTCTCTATGCTTTTGGGATGAGATCAACAAGCCCCACATGCTAGCATTCGCTTGAGTTTTCTTCATTTGCTTGGTGACTTGGTCTTCTTCTTCTTTAACTTCTTCCTTGGCATCTTCTTTGCCCTTTTTAACAAATTTTTGTCTCTATACTAGTTTTTGCTTCTCCTTCTCATGGTAGAACCTACCACTGCTTGTCATTCCTTGGACATTGTTATTCTCAACCTTAAGTGCTTCTACCTCATGTATTTCTCCCTCGTCTCTCACTTCCCCTTCTTCATCACTACTAAAGTCAGCCTAAATGTTTGGAAGGGTTTGACTTTAGGAATGTCATCCCAAATACCCATGACTCTCGCCTCCTTACATCTTTTAGGCAAGCTCTCTCTTTTCACAAGACTCTTACCTCGTTTCCCCTTCCCAGTTTCACTACCATTCTTCACCTTGAGTCTACAAAGTGGTGGACCTCTTCTAGCCTTTTTTTTAGCCATCCACTTTGTGACAAAGGCACTTGTTGGTATCGATTTTTTCGTAGCAGATGCTTCTTTATCTTCCACCTCAACTTCTTCTTTATATTCTTTTTCTTGTTCCTCTTCCTTATGGATAAGGGATAGAAATTCAAGCTCCAAGCTTTGCTTGACCCCTTTTACAACAATATTGGTCCATCTGCCCTTCTTAGTGAAAATCTAAGCTACCAAAAGAATGAGCTCCTCTTTCATGCTTTCAATGATCTCCTTGGGCACTTCTGCCCAAGGCTCTTCTGCCCAAGGCTCCTTTACCTTGGGCTTGTTCTTCACGGCCACTTTTGTAATGTATCTTCTTATTGCTTAAGTTTGGTCTTCTCCTTTCTCTTGGCTCTGTTGGCCATACTAACCCACTCTTTTCTTCAAAAAAGTTCATCATTTCTTCCTCGATTAAGCCTGATCCAATCATATTGGTTGTTGGAGGAGGTACCCAATTATAGTTGGGTAACGAGTTGCTTCTTGTGTTGGGCTCTTCCAATTTTGGATCAAGAATCTGACCTTTGTCAATCAAGCCTTGGATTTCATGGCAAAGATAAGTATAATCATCAATCTTGTGACTGGTCACTTAGTGGAACTCATACTTCTCGTGATGCCTCCAAAAGCTTGGAATTATATTTGGCACATCATCTCAAATTCCCTCAAAGTTACCCTCAGTTGGGTATTATGGCGATGCTATTCTATAAACTATTCGGGCACTTCTTCCCAATCCTCTCAAACTCTCCTGGGAAGATCGTGGTACCAAACTACTACATCATCTTTTAAAGATAGCATGATAGAGGAATCAATAGTTTATATACATCCAAAAAAATAGGGAGAAGAATAGATTATATTTCCACTAAACAAGAGGAAGGGATTGTAGACTTCTAGGATTTTTAGACTCGATGATGAAACAAAGATGAATGTCAAGTGAAAGGAATGACTAGAATGCCCTTGGAAGTCAAAGCAAAGACGGTGGGAAGGAATTGGTTGAAGGCCTCAAAAACTAACATGTGACTTAAAAAAATCACAAAAATTAATTAGAAAAGAATCTGCCGATGAGTCACATACGGCTATGAAGCTACGAATATCTAGTTTTCATATAAATTTATGGATTGCGAATCAGAGTTGAACTCGCAGTTATGCGTGATCAAACAGACAAAGGCCATAAGGAACTACACTGTAAAGTGGTAAAATAGAAAGAACTAAAGGTGAATAGTCACCTCGCTATTGATCGTCAACCGCTCGACGACTGTTCGTCATGTATTTTTGGAATTTTTTGATTAAGACCTTGCTTTTTTGATTCTTGGCTTCCTTTTTTAGCTTCACCCTGTCTTTATATAAACAACCCCTTTCTCACTTTGCAAGACACATAAATTATTAAGGATAACCGTCTCTCCTCCCTTTGAAGACATACTCAAGAATTCGAGAATTCTTTTCCATTTTAAAGTTTTTTAGGCGCTCTAGTGCTCTAAACCTAGAAAGGGTATGTCTGGAGAGCAATTCCCTCCTCTCCCTCCTATTTTCTTCTTTATTTTTCTTTCTTACAATTAAGCATGTTTAGGTTTATTTATGCTTTGAATAAGCATGTTTAGGATTTAATTTTATGCTTAGAAGCATGTTTAGGGGTTATTATGAAATGTTCTAACCCTTATTTGTTTGCGAGATGGATAAGCGTGTCAAGGTTAGTCTGCTTTCCTTTCTTTATTAGAAACATGTTTAGGAGTTTATTTCTTCACAAATGCTTAGAATCATGCTCGGGAACACATGTCTAGAATGATGCTTAGGGACTCATGATTAGAATCATGCAAGGCAAACTTACAATTGCTTTGAGGCATGCTAGTAAATAGCACATAATAGGTAGGAATTACCATGCATACCCTTTGAATGCTTGGATTGGGTTAGAAGGGTCTTGTTTGATTTCAATTGTTTGAATTAGGCTAGAAATGCCATGATTATGCTAGAATATGCCATGATAACCATGTTTAGGCTAGAAATGCTGTGATAATATGAATTATGCTAGAATAGCAATAGGTAGAATGTCATGACAGAATTAACAATCTAGGCTAGAATGCCATGATTCTAGATTATGGCTTTGTTCGGATTACTTGATTTATGAATGTGTGAATATATTACAAATGTAACATGTTTAGAAGCATTATTTTATGATACCATGAAGAGGTGGTAGACTCATATTGGTGGTGAGGGAGCATCATTTGAAATAATTGAATGAATATTTGAATGGTATCATGAAAGATGCTTAATAGATATTGAATAGACTCACATATAGTGGTGAGGACTTCATCGTCTATTCGGTTTCGAATTGGTTATTGAATGTATGATTCATATGAATATATGAAATATTTTATTTGAAGTATTTAAAGTAGAATTATTTTATTTTATTGTTGAAGGACAAGCGATGTAATCCTCTTCCCCTTTTCCCATGTTAGACAAAAATGTGATCCATTCTCCTCCCTCTTTCTATGTATGAATATACAATTGCTACAATTGAATAATCATCTCACATGTCTTAAAGAAGATAAAATTGGAATGTGTGCATAAAATAAACAACTTAGGCAGACTGTATAACAGTATGAGCTATTTTTGTTAGGTATACCCTAGTGGAGGTCAGATTTTGATATGGGCGAGGGGAATGACTCGTACCTAACTTTCTGAACCGATCTCTAAAGGGATGATGATAGTTTAGGTCCTGAAGCAAGGGATTGTATTTCCCTCATTCATTGCCAATTGAATTATTAGGTGGTGACTCTATTTCTCCAGACGTGCCCATGGCTCGTTTGTGTTCCCTTTAGTCTCGAAAGAGGCACTGACATAGTGTTGTGGTTGCAAAAACTTTGGTGGGATGAAATCCCCGTTCACAGTGGCGACTCCACTGGGGATAGAAGAAGTTGATTCTGATTAGGATACCAAATTCTAATACCTCGTGTTGATATTTTGAGTCCTTGCATCACTACGCTTTTGCACATAATGAGCATGAACTACCTAAACTAGTCGTGTGGCATTATAATGAAAAGTCTTTGGCTCCATTTGACCCCTAGATGACTCATGTTGTTGTTACCACCTCTAAGCACATACTATTGAATTGGTATAAAAAGATATTGGCCTAGACGGATATCTCTCACTCAAAAGAGCCTAGACCATTGGACCATTGAGACTCAAGCCCATGTAAATGAAGCTAGAAATTTCCAATATGATGAATATCAAAAACCTATATTGAAATGCATGTCTAAGGATGTAAATTCTCCGTGACTAGAATAATATCGACTCAACCTCATGAAACTATTCATGAATGTCACATGTTAAATCGCCTAGGAGAACAATTCAGGGACATGTGCCACGAGTTGGGGTTATCATGACATTTAGAAGTCATGTTATCATAATCATGGAGAATCTAACATCAACATGTTTGTTAGAATTAGGTGAGAGAATCTCGCATTCCCATATCCCATGATGATGACTTAGGAGTGAGGCCGAAGAATCTAGGAATAGAGACTTAACTTTACATTTATGAGAGAGATAAGGCTGGAAGGCTTAAAGTGTGTCTATGTCTATGTATGGGCATGCATGCATGGCATTAACACCTTTGTTTTGAAGCCATCATAGCTTAGGTTAGATGAGGTGGTTGTTTTACAAGGCAAGGAGAACCAGTCGTTGAAATGGCTGCACCCAATGACAACAACGAGATGATTCAAATAAGGGCTAACGTCACCGTGCTCCAACAATAAATATTCCAACTCATCGAAGCTCTATAGAATGGACCCAATTACATGAACCAATCATCAATCGAAGGTTATGCTGGTGATGGTGAGACTAGCCAAGGCAAAGATAGGGGAAAAGCCCAATCAATGAAGAATAACCCGAATCGGTCAAGCAATTGGCCGAGGGCATGGAGAAGGTCCAATTCCGCTTAGAGAAGAAGGGGATAAAAGGGGGTCAAAAACCTAGATGATATCCTACTTATTGGAGACAATGATTTGCTACCAAAGTTTTGCTTACCAAACTTACCCAAATTCAATGGAGAGGGCAATCCGAATATACATCTAAGACAATATGCTACTATCATGGCCACCACTCATTTGTCAAAGGAGTACATCTTAAAGTACTTCATGCTATCCTTAGAAGATGATGTGGTAGTATGGTGCCATGATCTTTCCAAAAGAGTTCAAGAAGATTGGGAGGAGCTTTCTGAATAGTTTGTAGAGTAGTACTGCTATAATACCCAACTACTTTAAGGGATTTGGAGACTACTTACCAAAAGCCCAATGAGGTTTTTTTCAGTGTACTGTCCGTTGGGGGCCAAAGCCGCTAAGATGATATTGAGGCTTGAGGAGAAGGACCAGGTCCGAATGGTGATTAATATAGCTCATGACTTTACCAGTGATAGGCTTCCAGGCTTTCAATTCAAAACTTTCAAAGACTTATATGATTTGAGCATCCAAATAGAAGATTTTGGGGCTAGGCAGAAAATAAGCAACAATAAATCCCTAGAAGAAATCAAGGGCAGTATGATCAAACTAGCGGGCCAGATGACGAGGAAGTCGAAGAGCATCAATCAAGAAAGTTTAATCAATTGGGACAACCCTTATCTTAAGTATTTGACGAGCTCCATGCCCAATTTGTGTTGTTCTCGTTGACACCAAAGCCTCAAAAAAACCCTTGACCAGCTAACCACATGAGATACAAGACCTGATCAATAATAGAAAAATTCCTGACCCCAAAAAAGAATAATGATGTTTTGAATTGCTTCATTTTAAGAATGTTATGTTTCTGAGTTGTGTGTTATTTTGATGATCATTGATAAAATCATGATAATCATTAGAAACAGATTTTTGGTAATATATGAGATTGTGTTTTCTGCATTCTTGAGCCTTTTTTGCTAGATGAGTTTCATTTTTTATTCTTCAATCATTTGAGCATAATGGCCATCAATATGGAACTTAATATCACTTAGAGAAACTTTATGTGAATAAAGCTTAGTGTTGAGATCTCATAGGACTCTATAACCCATTTGATCACTAATTGAGGTGAAATCCTAGGCTTCACAACATGAGGGAAGTGACTTAGGTCTTTTCTGGATAGATTGAGCCTTTCAAGCCCACCTATGCTTTCTTAATTGTCCCTAGCGCAAACTATTGAGCCTAATCAAGCATTTTCCTTGTCAAACCATAAAATTTATCCTAACATTTAAATTTTTTTTCCTACCTAGTACCCTTCACTCATATCATATGAACATTCTAAAAATGAAAAACATTGAGAGCCATGCTTATAGGAGAACGAAAGGAAGCTGACAAGTTTTCCTGTAATTTTGAGCTCGAAGAAGAAAGAAAAGAAAAGAAGAAAAAAATGAATAGAAAAAAGAAAGAAGAAAAAAGAGAAAAAAGAAAGAAAAAAAAGAGTCCTAATTCCATTGCTTGTAAAGTTTAGGGGTGTAGCCACTCAAAATCAAAATCAAGGCAAATGTGGTGGACGAAGACTCAAAGTTTAAAGGTGTAGCCATTCAAAATTGAAACAAACAGAGTGATGAAAACGATTTCATGCTCTCAATTAAAAACTGGAATGGTTTTATGACTATGGTTGAGTTAACCTTATAAATTCCTTTACCATGCCTTGACCTTAGCCTATCACTACAAGCTTGATAAAGCCCTAATGCTCCTTGACATTGTGATCAGTCTATATTAGTGAATAGTGGTGTGAAAAGTAGGTTAATGGTAGCCTTTTTTCATTAGAGATTGATCATTAGCCCCTATTTACATAAAGGTATCCGAGTTTCAAAGAGTGAAGCATGATTGGCTATACACACACGCATGAAGAATCTTGAATGAAATAATTCTTGCATTAGAGTCAAAATTGTGAACAATCATGATGTCAATGCATTATCTTTGAGCTATCGAATTTGAGAAATCTTTGAAGAATTCAATTGTGAATCAAATTAATGCACAACTCACATTAGCATTTCAATTTAGTTTTAGAGGATATTAGATGTGTTGAAAACATGTTAAGAAGAAGAAAAATCTACCAGTAGTTCCCATCAAGGCAACCTTGCAACCAACAGTGAAGAAGCAAGATATATGAAAGAAGTTAGCCATTTTGTCCAGCATTGATATCTACATGAAGAAATTCCCTAGGATAGTATTAAACTCTTCATACAGGGTGCCAAGAATTGCCCATTCATCTGAAGAAGTGAAAATAAGCAAGGGGGGCAAAAAATTGCCCATTCATCTTGAGAAAAGAAAAGAATAAGAGGGGCAAAGAATTGCCCTAGCTATTTTGGAAACATGACAGGTAGAATTGTTTCAATCATCTCGATGGAAGCATAAGAAATAGTGCTTGAGATAGGCAGACTAACTATTTGTTGGAGGATTGCTTTGAGCATTTAAAGATTCATTGCATAAGTATGCAATACCAAAAGTGTTTCTCTACTCATCGCTAAGTCATCCTCAGTATCCTCTAGTAAGAAGAAGAAGCTGGCCTAGAGTCGGTCCATACCTTCAATGATCGCCTAGCTCCAAAAGGATACATATTTAGCATCAACATAAAGCATGCATACATGAGTCCTAAATCCTTTTCCTGTAGGAAGCATGAGCCAAAATGAAGCATAGTCCAAAAGTGACAAGGTTTTGCAGAATCACAATGCAGTATGAAATACTGGGGTAGCCATAAAGTAAATGGGCTCAACGTCTACAGAAATAGCAATAGCTGCATGATATGCAAGTTAGTCTTGATAAGACCCAATCCAGGCAGCACGATGTGCAAGCTATCTAGATCAAGCAGTTCAGTCTCGGTAAGACATAATGGAAGCAACACGATGTGCACGTCGTCTGGATTAGGCTCCTCAATTTAGCACAATATGCAAATTGCGTAGATTAGGCTCCTTGGTTAGCAAAATGTGCAAGCAGCTTAGATTAGTCTCCTTAATTTAGAACAATGTGCAAACTACCTAGATTAGGCTCATCGGTCAGCAAGATGTGGAAGCCGCCTGGATAAGGCTCATTAGTCAACAAAATGTACAAGTCGCCTCGATCAGGCTCCTCAGCCAGTACGATGTGCAAAAAACACCTGGATTAGGCTTTTTAGTTTAGCATAATGTGTAAATCACCTAGATCAGGCTCCCAAGTTTTTCTCGATGAAACTCAATTGAAGCAACACAATGTGCAAGCCATCTAGATCAGGCAGTTTAGTCTTGAGGAGACATAACGGAAGCAGTATGATGTTCAAGCTGCCTGGATCAAGCTCCTCAATTTAGCATGATGTGCAAATTGCCTAGAATAGGCTCCTCAGTTAGCACGATGTGCAAGCCACCTAGATCAGGCTCCTCAATTTAGCACGATGTGCAAGTTGCCTGGATCCGGCTCCTCAGTCAGCATGATGTGAAAAAAATCACCTGGATTAGGCTCCTTAGTCAGCACGTTATGCAAGCCACTTGGATTACGCTTCTTAGTCAGCACGATGTGCAAGCTACCTGAATTAGGCTCCTCAGTTTAGCATGATGTGTAAATCACCTGGGTTAGGCTAGCCAAGTCAGCATGATGTGTAAGCTACATGGATCAGGTAGCTCAATCTCGATGAGACTGCTCTCAAGAAGCACACTGTGCAAAGGCAGCTTTATCTCGATGAGATTTCTCTCAACTGGCATGATGTGCAAAGTCAGCTACATCTCGATGAGACTTCCCTTGAAAAGCATAATGTGCAAAGGCAGCTTCGTCTTGATGAGATTTCTCTAAAGTAGCATGATGTGCAAAGTCAGCTCCATCTTGATGAGACTTCTTTCAGGCAACATGATGTGCAAAGTCAGCTCTATCTCGATGACACTCAACGATCACCTGAAGCAACATGATGTGTTAAAAACATGGATCAAGTAATTCAAGTAGTTGTGAATGGGGCTTTCATCCCGTTAGAGTGTCTACGACCATGACATTATGTCAAAGCCTCTTCCGAGACTTAAGGGAATACAAACGAGCCATGGGCACGTATGAAGAAATAGAGTTGCCATCTAATTATTCAATTGAAAATGAATGGGGGCAATCCGATCCCTCACTTCAGGACCTAAACTACCATCATCCTTTCAAAGATGGGTTCAGGAAGTTAGGTATGAGTCAGTCGACCCGCCTAGATCTGAATCTGGCCTCTACTAGGGTATACCAAATAAAATTATCTCATATTGATATACAATCTGCCTAAGTTGTTCATTTCACACACATTTCTATTTTCAACTTTTATTAAACATATGAGATTATTCAATCAAGTAATAGTTACAAATTCATCCATAGAAAAAGAGAGGATAATAGATTACATTTCCTTCAAACATGGGGGAAATGGAAGAGGATTACGTCGCTTGTTCTTCAATAATAAAGTAAATTCTACTTTAAATGCTTCAAAAATATAGCATTCATTCATTCACATAAATCATAAATTCAAATATCAAATACAAATAGTCAATTCAAGACTCAATAGATAATGAATACATCATCACCATATGTGAGTCTATTCAATGTCTATTAAGCCTTTTTAAGCATATACTTATACATCCGTTCTTTACAAGTAATAGTCCCTCACCATCAATGTGAGTCCACCATCACTTCATGGCATCGTACCAACCATGTTTCTAATCATGGTATATTCGTACATTCACATATATCAAAATATAAAGCCATAATCTAGAATCATGGCATCCTAGCCTAGATTTGATAATTCTATCGTGACATTCTGCCTATTGCTATTCTAGTATAATTCCTATTAATTCATAAGGGATCATGCATTTCTAGCCTAATCATGGTATTTCTAGCCTAATTCAAATAATAAAAAACAATTAAAATCAAACAAGGCTATTCTAGCCCAGTCTAAGCATTCAAGGGGTAATATGGTAATTCCAACCTATTCTATGCTGTTTCCTGGCATAGTTCAAAGCAATTATAAATTTTTGAAGCATGATTCTAATTATGTGATCTTAAGCATGATTATAAGCATTCACAAAGAAATTAAAATTCCTAAACATGATTCTAATAAAGAAGGGATAGCAGACTCACCTCAACACGTTTATCCATCTCGCAAAACAAATAAGGGTTAGAGCAATTCATAATAACCCCAGTATACTCCCAAACATAAAAATAAACCTTAATAATACTTAATTCTAAGCAAGAAAAATAACAAGAACGTAAGAGGGAGAAGAGAGGACTACTCTCAAGACATACCCTTAATGGGTTTAGGTCAATAGAACGCCTAAAAATCTTTGAACTGGAAAAGACTTTTCGAATTCTTGAGTGTATCTTCAAAAAGGAGAAAAGATGATTATATTCAATAATCAGTGTGTCTTGAGAAGTGAGCCCAGGGGGGTTTATATAGATGCTGGATTTTAAAAAGGAAGTAAAGAAAAAAAAAGGAAGGTCAGAATCAAAATGTTCCAAAATTAGGGGACTACCAGTTGGGCAATTTTTGGCAAACCATTGGGTATCAGACAGCTAGGTGATTGTCACTCAACATTCGGGCTATTGCATGACTGTCAGGTGGTTGTTGGTCAACAGCTAGGTGGTTGTGCTCCCTTCGGCCTTCCTATTTTGACACTTTGTAGTGAAGTCCCTTTTGCCTTCGTCTGTTCGATCACGCATAACTTTTTAAATTCAACTCCAATTCATGATCTATAAATTTATATAAAAACTAGACATCTGTAGTCGCAATGGTATATGGTACATCATTAGATTCCTTCTGGATTAATTTCTATGATTTTTTGAAGTCACATGTTAGTTTTCAAGACCTTTCATCAATTCCTTATCACCTTTCCTTTCTTGGATTCCAAGGGCATTTTGGTCATTTTTATTATTTGACATTCATCTTCATTTCATCATTGAGCCTTAACAATTTAGTGTCTATAGTAGTGCCTGCACAAGGTGCTTAGAATGAATAATATTATGATAATATTAAGAACTGCCACAGTGGAAGACAATCGAAGAGGACTACTGTTTTGAAAAAGAAAGTTTAAGTTTGATGTTCACCTTGAAGAAATCATCTCCCTTGAAGAACGCATCCACTTTAAAGAAAGATTGTCCCCTTGAAGAAGACATCTACCTTGAATAGAGCATTCAAAGTCCACCTTGAAGAAGGGATATTAAAAAGGAAATTTGAAGTTCAGCTTAAAAAGGAAATCTGCCTTAAAGAAAGAAGTTCACCTTGAAGAAGGGATTTGAAGAAGAAGAATTTAGAAAGAAATTTGGGCCACATTGAAAGATAGATTTTCGATAGCCAAAATCACATGAAATAATTTATGTAAACACAAGAAAGAAGCCTCATTGGAAGACAACATCAAATACGGTAAAATCTAGAACTTATTTGAATTTACCATCATGAATTGTTTGATATTTTATAGGAAATTTTAAGGATGATGGAAATATCCCCAATGAGTCAGGGAATCAACAACATGATAAGAAATTCCCTAATGAAGAGCATGACGAATGCGAGAGAATTCAAGAATGAAGAATGTTAGAACATGACAAATAAAGAATTTGCCCTAGCGGACCAGAAGGAATCAAGAATAAAAGCATGAAGAATACTTAGAAGAAGGGCATGAAACCTAACAAATGCAAAGTCTGAAGAGAGTAAAGAACCACTTGGTGATGGTTTACCAACAGCCGCCTAGCTGTTGGTGATGTATTTTTGGAATTTTTCGATTAAAACCTTCCTTTTTTGTTTCTTTGCTTCCTTTTTTAGCTTCACCCCTTTTCTATATAAATAGTCCCTTTCTCACCTTGCAAGATACACGAATTGTTAAGAATAATCATCTCTTCTCCCTCTTGAAGACACACTCAAGAATTCAAGAAGTCTATTATAATTTAAAGTTTTTTAGGCATTCTATTGCTTTAATCCCGGTAAGGGTATGTTTTGAGAGTAATTCTCTCTTCCCCCTCCTATTTTCTTCTTTATTTTACTTGCGTAGAATTAAGCATTTTTAGGATTTATTTTTATGCTTGGAAGCATTTTAGGGGTTATTATGAAATTTTCTAACCCTTATTTGTTTTGCGAGATGGATAAGCGTTTCGAGGTAAGTCCGCTTTCCTTTCTTTATTAGAAACATGTTTAGGAGTTTATTTTCTTCACGAATGCTTCAAATCATGCTTAGGAGCACATATCTCCAATGATGCTTAGGAGCTCATGATTAGAATCATCTAAAAAAACTTACAACTGCTTTGAAGGATGTTAGGAAATAGCATAAAATAAGTACGAATTACCTTGTATATCCTTTCAATGCTTGGATTGGGCTATAACAGCCTTGTTTGATTTCAATTGTTTGAATTAGGCTAGAAATGCCGTGGTTAGGCTAGAACATGCCATGGTAACCATGTTTCGACTGTAAATGCCATGATAATATGAATTATGCTAAAATAGCAATATAGGCTAGAATGCCATGATTTAAGATAATGGCTTTGTTTAGATTAATTGATTTATGAATGTGTGAATATATTATAAATGTATCATATTTAGAAGTGTTATTGTATGATGCCATGAAGAGGTGATGGACTCACATTAGTGGTGAGGGACCATCACTTGGAATAATTGAATGAATATTTGAATGGTGCCATGAAAGAAGCTTAATAGATGTTGAATAGACTCACATACGGTGGTGAGGAATTCACCATCTATTAGGTTTCAAATTGATTATTGAATGTATGATTCATATGATTGTATGAAATATTTTATTTGAAGTATTTAAAGTAGAATTAATTTATTTTGTTGTTGAAGAATAAGCGATGTAATCCTCTTCCCTTTTTTTTCATGTTTGATGAAAATGTAATCCATTGTCCTCCCTCTTTCTATGCATGAATATACAATTGCTATGATTGACTAATCACCTCACTTGTCTTAAAGAAGACAAAATTGGAATGTGTGCATAAAATAAACAACTTAGATAGACTGTATAACAACATGAGTTATTTTTATTTAGTATACCCTAATAGAGGTCGAATTTTGATCTAGTCAACACGAATGACTCATACCTAAGTTCTCAAACCCATCTCTAAAGGAATAAGGGTAGTTTAGGTCCTGAAACAAGGGATCGGATTGCCCTTACTCATTCCCAATTGAATAATTAGGTGGCAACTCCATTTTTGTGGGTGTGCCTGTGGCTCGTTTGTATTCCCTTAAGTCTCAAAAGAGGCCTTGACACAGTGTTGTGGTAAAAAATGCTCTATTGGGATGAAAGCCCCTTTCACACATGTTTAGCCTTGCCAACTGGTTGTTCTTGCCTTGTCAAATGACTACCTCGTCTAACCCAAGCTATGATGGTTGCAAAAAAAAAAAAACATGTTAATGCCATACATGCATGTATGCATGATATGATGCATGCTCATACAAGGGCATAGACACCCTTTCAGCCTTACAACCTTATCTCTCTCATACACGTAGAGTTGAGTCTTTGTTCCCTAGGTTTTTGCCGTTATTCCCAAGTCATCATCATGGGATGTGGCAATGCGAGATTCTCTCACTTATTTCTAACAAACATGTTGATGTTGGATTCTCCATGGTTATCATACCATAGCTTTGTAAATGTCATGATAACCTTAACTCATGGCACATGTCCCCAATTTGTTCTTATGGGTGATTCCACATGTGGCATTTGTTCATGGTTTCATGAGGTTTGAGTTGATTTTATTCTATTCATAGGGAATTTTCATCCATAGATATGCATTTTGACATTGGTTTTGGATATTCATCCCATTAGAAATTTCTAAAGTTGTCTATATAGGCTTGAGTCTCAAGGGTCTAATGGTCTAGGCTTTTTCGAGTGAAAGATATCCTTTTAGGGCAATCTCTTTTTATAACAATTCTTATGTGCTCAAAGGTGGTGACACCAACATGAGTCGTCTAAGGGTGAAATGGAGCCAAAGACTTCTCATGCCAATGCCACACAGCTAGTTTAGGTAGTTTATGCTCATTGTGTGCAAAACTGTAGTGACACAAGGACTTGTTATACTAATATGAGGTATTAGAATTTGGCATCCGTGGAGTCACCATTTGGAATGGGGCTTTCATCCTGCCGAGGCATTTGCGACCATGACATTATGTCAAAGCCTCTTTTAAGACTTAAGGGAACACAAACAAGCCATGGGCATGCTTGAAGAAATTGATTCGCCACCTAATTATTCAATTGCTAATGAATGGAGGCAATCCGATCACTTGCTTTAGGACCTAAACTACCCTTATCCCTTCAAAGATGGGTTTGAGAAGTTTCATACGAGTCATTCAACTTGCCCAGATCAAAATCCGGTCTCCATTAAGGTATACCAAATTACAATAGCTCATGCTATTACATAGTTTGCTTAAGTGGTCGAATTTAGGCATATATTTCAAGTTTTAATCTTTATTAAGCATGTGAGGTGATTATTCAATCAATGTAGCTGTATTTTCATACATAGAAAGAGGGAGGAGAATGGATTATAATTCTGTTAAACATAGGGGAAGGGGAAGAGGATTACATCACTTGTTCTTCGATAATAAGATAAAATAATTCTACTTTAAATACTTCAAATTTCATACATTCAATAATCAATTCGAAACCCGATAGATGAAGAATTTCTTACCACTATATATGTATCTATTCAATGTCTATTAAGCTTCTTTCATAGCATATTCAATAATAATACAAGGCCATAATCTAATATCACGACACTTCGACCTAGATTTGATAATTCTATTATGGCAATTGTTATTTTAGCATAATTCATATCAATTCATTAAGGATCATGACATTTCTAGTCTAATTCTAAATATCAAATTCAAAGACTACTCTAGTCCAATCTGAGCATTCAAATGGACAAAATGATAATTCTTACAAATTTTATGCTATTTTCCAGCATGCTTCAAAATAATTATAAGTTCTCCTAGCATGATTCTAAGCATGATTCTAAGCATTCACAAAGGAAATAAAATTCTTAAACATGATTCTAATAAAGAAGGCATAAAGGACTTACCTCAACATGCTCATCCATCTTACAAAATAAACAAAAGGGTTAAACAATTCATAAAGCCCTAAACATACTCCTAAGCATTAAAATAAACCCTAATTATGCTTAATTCTAAGAAGGAAAATGAAATAGAAAAGTGGAGGGAGAAGATAAATTTGCTCTCAGGTAGTACCATTTCTAGATTTAGAGCAATATAAAACGCCCAAAATCTTTAAACTGGAAAAGAGCTTTTGAATTCTCGAGCGTGTCTTCAAGAGGGAGAAGAGATGATTACATTCAGTAATTGATGTGCCTTGAAAAGTAAGCCAAAGGGGATTTATATAGCTAAGGGCTGGATTGGATAAAGGAAGCAAAATCCAAAAAAAAAAAAAAGGAAGGTGTAATTAAAAAAATTTCCAAAATTAAGGGATCAATAGTTGGGTAGCTATTGGCAAACCACCGGATGGCTTTCTAATAGTCGAACGACTGTCACTTAATAGCCGAGCGATTGTTTGACCGCCAGGCAATTGTTTGACAGCCGAGCCATAGTTCCCCCTTCAGTCCTTCCTATTTTGGCACTTTGCAGTGCAGTCCCTTCTTATGTTCATCTATTTGACAGCATATAACTTTCTGAGTTCACTCCGATCATGATCCACAAATTTCTACAAGAAAGAGACATCCATATCTTCACAAAGGTATATGACTCATCAGTAGAATCCTTCTGGATTAAGTTTTATGATTTTTTGAAGCCATATGTTAGTTTTCGAGAACTTTCATCGATTCCTTCTCACCTTTCTTTTCTTAGCTTCTAAGGCATTTTAGTCATTTCCATCACTAGACATTCATTTTCATTTCATCGTGGAGCTTTACAAATTTAGCATCTACACTCTTCTATTGCACAAAGTTCTTTTTTAGCTTGTCCATATTGATTGGTTCTATGAACTCATTTCCATCCATGTCCGATATCTTGATTGCACTGCCGGTCATTATCTTTTTAACCAAAAAAGGTCCTTCATAATTCGGCTTGAACTTCCCTCATGGGTTGGGTATCAACACTCTCGTTGCTTGAGTATCAAATCCCTCTCCTGGATACTTTTTTGTTTCACCCTTTTGTTAAACACCCGAGCTATTTGTTCTTTGATACAACCGCATATGGTACAAAGCCTTCAAACTTTTCTTGTCCAATAGTGTCAAATGTTCCCATCGATTTCGAGTCCATTCATCCTTAGCAATCTTTGCTTCAATCATGAACCTTGCTGATCGCATTCTTACTTCCATAGACAGCACTGCTTCAGTCCCATAGACCAAGGAGAACGGAGTCGCTCTCGTTGAACTCCTTGTGGTGGTTCTATATCCCCATAACATGAATGGTAGCCTCCCAATCTCAGTATGTTTGAACTGTTTTTGCAAGCATCTTTTTAATGTTCTTATTTGCTGCATCAACTGCACTTGTAGTCGATATAGGGATGATTTAAGGTGCTCAACCTTGAATCACCTCAGCAAATCCCTTATTTCTCCCTGGAATTAGACACCATTATCCATCACCGTGTGATGTTGTACACCATATCTACAAATGATATGATATGTCTCCTAATAAACCTAGCCACCTACTTTGCCCCAACTTTATTGAAAGACTTGACTTTTATCCATTTTGAGAAGTAGTCTATGGCCACTACCACATATCAACATCCATTTGAGGTT
The DNA here is from genome assembly GCA_013180625.2 of Boswellia sacra. NCBI lineage: Eukaryota > Viridiplantae > Streptophyta > Magnoliopsida > Sapindales > Burseraceae > Boswellia > Boswellia sacra. Next base: position 30,303 of record SNVD02001875.1, on the reverse strand, counting down.
GGTAGCCTTATTTCTTTGATGATATCAATCCCCGATGCTGCAAAAGGCCAAGCCAATGACATACTTTGCAATTCTATCAATGGCTGCCACCATTGGTCTACAATTGTAGGACAGCTGGCCAACTGTCCTGCCACCAACTGACGGTCCTCCTACAGCCGACTGGCACTCCCCCCTTTCTTTTTGGAAAATTTTAATTGGAACCTTCCACATTTAATTTTTGCTTCCTTTTTCAACATTAGCCCTTCACTATATAAACACCTTCTTTCTGCACTTTCACTCACGCATTGAAATCTTCCCTTCTCCCTCTTGAAGACGTACTTAAGAATTCAAGGAGTCTTTTCTAGTTAAAGTTTTTAGGCATTCTATTATTCTAAACCCGAAAAGGGTACGTCTTGAAAGCAGTTCTCTCTCTTCCTTCCTATTTTCTTCTGTATTTTTCTAGAATAAGCATGTTTATGCTTATTTATGCTTAAAAATAAGCTTGTTTAGGTTTTAATTTGATGCTTGAAAGCATGTTTAGGTTTATTATGAATTGTTATAACCCTCATTTGTTTTGCAAGGTGGAAATACGTGTCAAGGTAAGTCATCTCTCCCTCCTTTATCTAGAAACATGATTTGGAGTTTATTTTCTTCGTGAATGCCTTAGAATCATGTTTAGGCGCACATGGTAGAATCATGATTAGGAATTAAGCATACCTTGAATGTTTGAATTAGGCTAGAACAACCATGTTTGATATTGATTGATTGAATTAGGCTAGAATTGCCATGCTTAGGCTAGAAATGACATGATTCAATATGATTGCTATGACTAGGCTAGAATTGCCATGAATAGATAGAATTATCATGATAAGAATTATCAAATCTAGGTAGAGGTGCCATAATTCTAGATTATGGCTTTGTTTGGATTTTAATTGATTGATTTATTATTATGAATGAATGAATATACTATAAATATGTTATGACTTAGATGATGCCATGAAAGAGGCTTGATAAATATTGAATAGACTCACATATGTTAGTAAAGAATTCATTATCTATCGAGTTTCAAATTGAATATTTAAATTGCATTTAAGATATGCATGAGTATACAATGAATGTTATGAATGATATGAATGTGATATATGAAGTGTTTAGAAATAAATTTACTTTTATTGTTGAATAACAATTATTATAATCCTCATCCTGTTCCTCTGTGTTCGAAAGTAAATGTTATTCTTTACATTCCCTCTTTGATTGCATGAATATATGATTGTTATTGATTGAATATGCCTTACATGTCTTAAAGAAGATAAAATTAGAAATGTGTGCAAAAAATGAACAACTTAAGTGGACTATATAACAATATAAGGTATTCTTATATGGTATACCCTAGTGGAGGTTGGATTTAGATCCAAGCAAGGTCAATGGCTCACACCTAACTTCTTGAACACTTCTATGAAGGGATAAGGGTGGTTTAGGTCCTAAAGAAAGGGATCAGATTGCCCTCACTCATTCACAATTGAATAATCAGGTAGCAACTCCATTCCCAATACCCATCCGTGGCTTGTTTGTGCTCTTTTAAGTCTCAAAACGGAGTTTGACACAATGTTATGATCGCAAACACTCTAGCGGGATGAAAGTATGATTCATAAATGGTGACTCCATGAGGAATATAAGAAGCTGGTTTTGATTAGGAGACCGAATTATAATAGTTATTTCGAGTCCTTGCATCACTACACATTGCATACAATGAGTACAAATTACCCAAACTAGTTGTGTGGTATTGGCATGAGAAGTCTTTAGCTTCACTCGACCCCTAGATGACTCATGTTGGTGTCACCCTCTTTGAGCACAAATCATTGAATTGGTATAAAAAGAGACCAACCTAAGGGGACATCTCTCGCTCGAAGGAGCCCAAACCATTGGAGCCTTGAGACTCAAGCCCATATAGATGAATATATAAATTTTCAATAGGATGAATGTTCAAAACCCATGTTGAAATGCATGTTCATGGATGTAAATTCGATGTGATTAGAATAACATCGACTTAAACCTCATGGAACCATGAACGAATGCCATATGTTGAATCACCTATAAAGACAAAATGGGGGCATGTGCCACGAGTTAAGGTTATCATGACATTTAGAAGCCATGCTATGATAATCATGAAGAGTCCAACATCAAATTGAATGCTAGAATTAGGAGAGAGAAACTTGCATTCCCATATTGCATGATGATGACTTGGGAGTGAAACCAGAAGTTATAGGAAAGGAGACTTGACCTCACGCGTGTGGGAGGAATAAGGTTGGCAGGCTGAATGTCAATTTATGCCCTTGTATGAGCATGTATCGTATCATGCATGGTTGGCATTAATACCTTTGTTTTGCGGCCATAATGGCTTGAGTTAGACAAGGTGTTCATTTAAAAAAACAAGAGGAGCCAGTCGTTAAAATGGCCACAACCAACAACAATCATGAGATAGCCCAATTGAGACCTATTATGACTGTGTTCCACAATGATAGATTGCCCAACTCGTCGAAGATATACAAAATGGGTCTAACCACATGAACCAACCAGTGCCCGAAGGTAATGGTGGTGATGAGGGTGAGACTAGCCAAGGCAAAGATCGAGGGAAAGGCTGAACCAACCAAGCTGAGCTTGAATTAGTCAACAATTGGCTAAAGACATGGAGAAGGTCTATCTCTCCTGAAGAAAAAGAGGTTGAAAGGGGTTGAAGACCTGGATGACATTTTGTTGATTGGAGACAATGACTTGGCACTGAAGTTTTGCATGCCAGATTTGACTAAGTTCAATAGAGAAGGCAATCCAAAGACAAACTCGAGGTAATATGTCGCCATCATGGCCACCACTCCTTTGGTGAAGGAGTATATCTTGAAGTATTTTATGCTATCCTTAGAAGATGATACGGTAATATGGTACCATGATTTGCCCAAAAGAGTCCGACAAGATTGGAAAGAACTATCTGAGCAATTTATGGAGTAGTATCGTCACAAAACCCAACTAGGGGTAGCCTTGAGGGATTTAGAGATTACTAGACAAAAGCCTAACGAGACTTTTTCTGAGTATTTGGTTCATTAGAGGGCAAAAGCTACCAAGATGACCACAAGGCTTGCAGAGAAGGACCAGGTCTGTATGGTGATCAATAAGGCCTATTCTTTTATTGGAGATAGGTTTGCAGGCTCTCCAATCAAGACTTTTCAAGACTAGTATGGCTCAGGCATTCAAATTGAAGATTTGAAGGCCAAACAGAAGAAGAAAAACAACTACCCTAGAAGAAATCAAGGGTAGTACGACCAAACTAGCGTGTTAGACGACAAGGATGTAAAAGTGCATCAACAAGTTTAGTCAATTGGGGACCCTTATCTGAAGTATTTGAGGAGCTCTATACCTAATTTGCATTGTTCCAATTAACACCAAAGCCTCCACAAAACCCATGACTAGTCAACCATAAATATCATAAATATTGTGATTTTCACCAACAAATTGGCCATATCATCGACAAATGCCATCACCTTCGGCATGAGATACAAGACTTGATCAAATGGAAGAATTGTTGACCTAGAGAATGAACAATGTTGTTTTAAAATGATTTGTTTTAAGAATGTTGTATGAGTTGTGTGTTCTTTTGATGATCATTAATGAAATCATGAAACTCATTGGAAATAGATTTTTGGTAATGCATGATATTGTATTGTCTCCATACTTGAGTCTTTTTGCTAGATGAGTTTCATTCTTGATTCTTCAAAATTTGAGCACAATAGTCGTGAATATGGAACTTTATATCACATAGAGAAACTAAATGTGAATAGAGCTTTGTGTTGAGATCTTATAAGACTCTAGAACCTGTTTGATCACCACTCAAGGTGAAATATGAGGCTTTAAAACATGAGGGAAGTGATTTAGGCCTTCTTTGGATCGATTGAGCCATTCAAGCCCACCTATGCTTGCTTCATTATCCTTAGTGTACCCCATTGAGCTTAATCAAGCCTTTTCTTTGTCAGACCAGAAAATTTATCCTGACACTAGAAAAATTTTCCATACATAGTAGTCTTCACCCTTTGCTCATAACATATGAACATTCTAGAAAAAAAAACATTGAGAGCCACGCTTACTATAGAACAAAAGAAATTTGAGAAGTTTTGTTGAAGAAAAAGAGAAAAGAAAAGTGTTAATCCTATCGCTTGTAAAGTTAAGCAGTGTAGCCACTCAAAATTGAAAGCAAAGCAAACATGGTGGATGAAGACTTAAAGTTTAAAGTTATAGCCATTCAAAATTGAAACAAGCATGGCGAGAAAAACGAGTTGATGCTCTCAATTAAAACCTAGAATGGTTGTATGGCTATAGTGAGTTAACCTTCTAACTTCCTTATCACACCTTGACCTAAGCTGACATTACAAGCTTGATAAATCCCTAATGATCCTTGATGTTGTGATAAGCCTACATTAGTGGAGAGTGGTATGAGAAGCGGCCTTATGGTAGTACTTCTATCTTTAGAGATTGATCACTGGTTTTTATTTGCATAAAGCTATCCGAGTTTTAACAAGTGAAGTATGATTGGCTATACAAACGCATACGAAAAATCTTGAAGAAGCAATTCTAGCATTAGAATCGAAATTATGAACAATCACGATGTCAATGCATTACTTTTGAGCTATCGAATTTGAGAAATCTTTGAAAAATTCAATTGTCAATTAAATTATTACACAACTCATATGTAGCAATTAAAGTTATTGTTGAAGGATATTGGATGTGTTGAAAACATGTTAAGAAGAAGAAAATTTGCCAGCAGCTCCTATCAATTGTATCAAAGAAGGCAACCTTGCCACCAACAATGAAGAAGCAAGATATATAAAAGAAGTTAGCCATTTTGTCTAGCATGGCTGATTATAGAGATGGGGGAATAATGCCCTTAAAGCTAGATGAAGGAATTCCCTAAGAAAATTCTGAAATCTTCATAGAAGGGGCAAATAATTGCCTATTCATCTTAACAAGTGAAAAGAAGCAATGGGCAAATAATTGCCATAACCATCGTAAAAATCATAGGAGATAGTAGTGTCTCAGTCATCTCAAGTGAAGTATAAGAAATAATATGGAATGCACACACATGATGCTTGAAACAGGCAAACTGACTTGTTGTCAGAGGGTTGTTTTGGAGAATTTGAGAATTTATTAAAAGAATCTACAGTACCAAAAGTCTCACTTTACTCATCACTAAGTCATTGTCAACATCCTCTCATAAGAAGAACAAGCTGACCTAGAGTCAGTCCATACCCTCAATGTTCACCTAGCTAAGAGGCATGCACATTTAGCATAAGCATAAAATATGCATACATGAAGTATAAATCCTTCTCTTGCAGGAAGCATAATAAAAAATGGGGCATAGTCCAGAAGTAACCGGGCTATGTAGAATCACAATGTAGTATGAAATACTGGGGGTAACTGTAAAGAAAATGGGCTTAACACCAAGAGTAATAGCAGCAGTAGCAGCATGTATGCAAGTCGCCTACATCAAGCCACTCAATCCTGATGAGACCAAATAGAAGCAGCATGATGTGCAAGCCGTCTGGATTAGGCTAGTCAATCTTAATGAGTCCCAATTGAAGGAGTATGATTTGTAAGCCATTTAGATCAAGTAAGTCAATCTCAATAAGACCCAATCGAAGCAGCATGATGTGCAAGTCGCCTAGATCAGGCAACTCAGTCTCAATAAGACCAAGTGAAAGTAGCTTGATGTGCAAGTCGCCTGGATCAGGCAACTCAGTCTTGATGAGATGAATGGAAGTAGCATGATGTGGAAGTCACTTGGATCAAGTAGGTCAATCTCCATGAGACCCAATAGAAGCAGAACGATGTGCAAGTCATCTGGATCAGGCTCTTTTGTTAGCACGATATGCAAGTCACCTAGATCAGGCTCCTTAGTTAGCACGATGTGCAAGCCGCCTGGATTAGGCTTTTTAGCTAGCATGATATGCAAGTCGCCTGGATCAGGCTCCTCAATTTAGTATGATATGCAAGCCCTCAGGATTAGGCTCCTAAGCTAACACGATGTGTAAACCACCTGGATTGGGCTCCTCTATCAACATGATGTGCAAAGTGCTATGATTAGGCCACCCAATTCAGCATGAAGCTTGGATCAAGTAGCTTAGTCTCAATGAGACTTTTCTCAAGTAGCATGATGTGCAAAAGTAGCTCCACTTGGATGAGATTCAATGATCACCTGAAGTAGCATGATGTGCTAAACACCTAGATTAAGCAATTCGAGTAGTACAATGTGCAAGATGCCTAAAGTGAACAATATTATGACGAGAATCACCATAAAAATAAGAACTGCCATAGTTGAAAATAGTTAACGAGGACCAATATTGAAGAAGATAGTTGAGGACCACAATTGAGGGGAAAGACTTGAAATAGTCAATTTCGCAAGAAGTGCAAGTAACATCTAAAAGAGATTTAGTTCGTAAGAATTGCAAGTCATCTAGAGCAAGTCAAACTTTCTCAAAAACTCACATGGTCTAGAAGACATCTCTTTTGAAGAAGGCATCTCCCTTGAGGAAAGAAATCTCCTTTGAAAATGAAGTCTACCCCAAAGAAAGGATTTTGAAGAAGAAGTTTGAAGTTTACATTGAAGAAAAAAGTCTACCATGAAGAAAGATGTTCAAATTCGATGCTCACATTGAAGAAACAAATCCACCTTGAAGAAGGAAAGCCATCTAGAAAAAGAAATTTGAAGAAAAAGAAGATCCATAGTCAATAGGTAGTTGGAAGGGCAATAGTTTAGCAACCCGCAATGAAGGTTGAGCAACATCAATAGATGAATGTTTCGATCGAAATCACATGTAAGGATTCCTCTGGAGAGTAGAAAGCAGTTTGTCGAAGAACACATCAAATATGGTAAAAATTTGAATTAATTTTTAATCACCAATAGGTTTTTGATATTTTGCAAGAATTTGCAAGGGCGATGGAAAGATCCTTAGTGAGTTTGAGAATCAACAATATGAACTGAGTATGAGAATCAACAATATGATATGAACTCCTCGATGAAGGGTCCTATGAATGCAATTAATGTTGGTGATGATGAGTAAGGATTGTCGCCTTCGACTTTCCCATTTTCCTTTCTACCTCTCTTCACACCTTCCAATGTCTCTTCTCACATTTTCTAATATGTCTAAGGCCTTCTCAAGACCTTCCAGCCTCTTTTGAAGCCTCTAAAGGATGATGCCTAGAAACAACTTAAATCCATCGGTGTCTATCACCAAAAGTTCCTTCGACATGTAAAGCTTGACGTCCTTTTTCTAAAGGAATGCACGATCTTTTGGGATCCTTGTGATCACATCTTTTGCTTCAGTAGGTAAGAGCTTTGCCTCTTGTATGAGGAATTCTCTACCATACTCGGTTGTTATGAGAGCATTATTTTACCAGCTGTCAGGACACCATCGATGTCAAAACTTACCCGTTTCTTGGACTTCCAAATTTCTACAATGGGCATTCATACCAGAAGTAGTAGAGTGATATTATTATTGATCATGCCTTTACTCGAGATGATGAATAAGACCTCGTCTAGTTGGCTTCACCTTCTTCAATCCTGCTTTCTTGCACAATTTCCACTAGTTTCATGAGATGGTCTCAAAGGTCCATATGTTGTGGCCATCATTCCTCAAATGGGACCTGGTTTCACCACAATTCCCTTGATTCTATATGGGACATATCGGACTAGATCGAGTCAAAGGTTCGATGGCAGTTTTTTGTTTATTTAGGTTTTTCTTTTAACCCTAAATTTTGCTCAAGCCGCCCTTTTGGGTTTTCAACTTAGCGGGTTCAATCATTTTTTATTTCATTTTTTTATGCTATAATTTTTGCCTAAGCTACCCCTTTTGGGTTTTCAACTTAGCGAGCTTGCCCTAACATTTGCTTTAGTTGCCCTCTCTGGGTTTTCAACTCAGCAGTCTTGTTCCTTTTCTTTCATGCCCTAATTTTGCCTAAGCTACCCTTTTGCATTTTTAGCTTAGCAGGCTTGCCTTAATTTTTGGCTAAGCCGCCTCTTCAAGGTTTTCAACTTAGCAAGCTTTTTCTTCTTCACATTTGCCAACAAGAGAGGTTATCTATTCTAGCAACATTTTCCTATGCTTCCTTTGAAAAGATTGAAATAATTATATCTACCTTGCTAGGGCAATTCTTTGCTCCCTTGCTTCTTTTAAGCTGTTAAGATGAATGGGTAGCTCTTTCACCCCCTGCATGAAGAGTCTGGTATTGTCTTGAGGAATTTCTTCATCTAACCTTAAAGCATTATTCCTTCTTCTTTGTAAACGTCCATACTACAGGAAGTGGCTAACTTCTTCCATATATCTTGCTTCTTCACTGTTGCTGGCAAAGTTGCTTTCTTTGATATGTTTCAACACATTCAATATTCTCCAATAACAAGTTGAAATGCTGAATGTGAGTTGTGTATTAATTTGATTAACATTCAAATTCTTCAAAGATTTCTCAAGTTCAATAGCTCAAAGCAATATATTGATATTGTGATTCTTCACAATTTTGATTCTAATGCCAGAATTACTTCGTTCGAGTTTCTTCGTGTGTGTGCCTGTGTGTATAGCCAATCATACTTCACTTGCCAAGACTCGGATAGCTTTATACAAATAGAAAAGTGATCAATCTCTAAAGATAGAAGGACTATCATAAGACTACTTTTCACACCACTCTCCACTAATGTAGGCTCATCACAACATCAAGGATCATTAAGGTCTTATCAAGCTTGTATTGATGGTTAGAGTAAAAGTATCAAAAAGGAGCCTATAAGGTTATCTTACCCAAAATCATACAACCATTCTAGGTTTTAACTGAGCGCATCAATGTCTTCCATTTGTACCCCCAAACTTTGAGTTTTCACCCACTATTTTTCCTTTGCTTTTGATTTTGAATGGCTATACCCCTAGACTTTACGAGCAATGGGATCAAGACTCTTTTTTCTTTTTCTTCTTCTTTTTTTCTCATTTTCTCTATCTCTCTTTTCTTTTTGCTCCTTTCTTCTTTTTCTTTGTCTTTCTTTTGGGAGCTCAAAATTGCACAAAAACTTGTCAACTTCCTTTCATTTCCCCATAAGCATGGCTCTCAATGCTCCTTTCTATAATGTTCATTGTTATGAGTGAAGGGTACTATGTGAGGAAAATTTTTCTAGTGTTAGGATAAATTTTATGGTTTGACAAAGAAAAGGCATGATTAGACTTAATAGGGTATACTAGTGATGATGAAGCAAGGATAGGTGGGCTTGAAAGGCTCAATCTATCCAAAGAAGGCTAAATCACTTCCTTTATGTTGTGAAGCCTAGGACTTCACCTCAGGTGGTGATCAAACCAGTTCTAGACTCTTGTGAGATCTTAACACCAAGCTTTATTCACATAAAGTTTCTCTAAGTGATATAAAGTTCCATATCCATGATGATTATGCTCAAATGATTGAAGAATCAAGAATGAAAGTCATCTAGCAAAAAGAGTCAAGCATGCAAACAACACAATCTCAAGTATTACCAAAAATCTATTTCCAATGAGTATCATGATTTTATCAATGATCATCAAAACAATACACAACTCTCGTATCATTCTTAAGACAAAGCATTTCAAAACATCATTATTCTCCCTATAAATTAGAAATTCTTCCATTATCAGTCAAGTCTTTTATTAAGAATGCACTTATGCATCATCATTGTTCGACCTGCTAGATTGGTCATACTACTGTTGATTTTTGTTATTGCTTCTCCTCTATTTGGCCTCCAAATCTTCTATTTGAATGCCCGAGTTACACAAATCTTTGAATATCTTGATTGGAAAGCCTATAAGCCTATCATTGATGAAGGCATGGGCTCTATTGATCACCATACGGACTTGATCCTTCTCCACGGGCCTCGTGGTCATCTTGGCAGCTTTGGCGCTCCAATAGACAAGATATTATGAGAAAGTCTCATTGGGCTTTTTATATGTCATCTTCAAATCTCTCAAAGTTGCCCCTAGTTCGATATTGTAGCGATATTATTCTACAAATTGTTTGAATGGCACCTTCCAATCTTCTCAGACTCTCTTGGGGAGGTCATGGTAACATACCATTGTATAATCTTTAAGGCATAGCATGAAGTACTTCAATATATGATCTTTTGACAAAGGGGTGGTGCCCATGATGACTGCATATTGTCTTATATGTGCTTTCAGATTACCTTTACTATTAAACATGGACAAGTTTGCATGCGAAATTTGGGAGGCAAATCATTTTCCCCAAAAGAGTAAACTATCATCCAGGTCTTCCACCCCTTTTAACCCTTCTTCTTCAAGAGGAATTAGGTCTTCACAATCTCTTTGGTCAACTACATGACCGATTTGAGTTATTATTGATTGATCAGGCTTTTCCCTCTATCTCTGTCTTGGCTTGTCTTGCCATTTTCACATCCATTACCCTCAAGTGGAGATTGATTCATATGAATCGGTCCATTTCGTAGAGCTTCAACAAGTTAGGCCACTTGTTGTTGGAGTGCGGTTATGTCAGCTCTCAATTGGGCTACTTCAACATTGTTGTTGTTGTGTGTAGCCATTTTATCAACTAGTTCTTCTTATCTTGTGAAATGATCAACTCATCTAACCCATGTTATGATGGCTACAAAACAAAGGTGTTAATGCCATGCATGCATGCATGTATGCATGATATGAAGCATGATCATACAAGTGCATAGACACACTTTCAGACTTCCAACCTCATTCCTCCCACACACGTGAGGTCGAGTCTCTTTTCCTAGGATTTTTGGCTTTATTTCCAAGACATCATCATGGGATGTGGGAAGGAGAGATTCTCTCTCCTAATTCTAACATTTATGTTGATGTTGGATTCCTCATGATTACATAACGTGGTTTTCAAAACATCATGATAATCTTAACTAATGGCACATGTTCCTAATTTATTCTTATGGGTGACTTGACACGTGGCATTCCTTCATAATTCCATGAAGTTTTAAGTTGATGTTATTCTAATCGTGGGGAATTTTCATCTATAGATATGCATTTCAACATGGGTTTTAGGCATTCATCCTGTTGAAAATTTATAGAGTCATCTATAAGGGCTTAATGCAATGGTCTGGGCTCCTTCGAGCGAAAGATGCCCCCTTGGGTCGATCCCTTTTTATACCGATTCAATGGTACATGCTAAAAGGTGGTGACACCAACATGAGTCATCTAGAGGTCCAATGGAGCCAAAGACTTCTCATGCCAATGCCGCACGACTAGTTTAGGCAATTCGTGCTCATTGTGTGCAAATATGTAGTGATGAAATGACTCATTATCCCAACATGAGGTATTAGAATTTAGTATTCCCATCGAAATCAACTTCTTTTATCCTTAGTGGAGTCGTCACTATGAAAGGGGCTTTCGTCCCACCAAAGCATTTGCAACCACGACACTGGGTCAAAGCCTCTTTTGAGACTTAAGGGAACACGAACGAGCCATAGGCACATAAGGAGAAAGGAGTCGCCATCCAGTTATTCAATTGGGAATGAATGGGGGCAATCTGACCCCTCGCTTTGGGACCTAAACTACCCCTCATCCCTTTAGAGATGGATTCGGGAAGTTAGGTATGAGTGTTTTGACCTGCATGGATGTAAAGCCGGCCTACTCTTGGGAAATACCAAATAAAAATAGCTCATGTTGTCACTTAGTTCGCTTAGCCTTATTCATTTTAAGCACACATTTTCATTTCATCTTTCATCTTCATTAGGAATGTTAGGTGATTATTCAATCAAAACAGTTGTTTATTCATACAGAGAAAGAGGGAGGAGAATAGATTACATTTCCGTCATACGTAGGGGAAGGCGAGAGGATTACAACATTTGTTATTCAACAGTAAAAATATTCCATACATTCATATACATTCGAAGCTCAATAGATGATGAATTCCTCACCACCATATGTGAGTTTATTCAACATCTATTAAGCTTCTATTCATGTATTAAATCATTAATTCCTGGTGATGGTCTCTCACCATGAATGTGAGTCTAGCACCACTTCATGGCATCACACAATTGCACTTCTATAATACAAACATTCATACATTATAAATCATATAAAGCTATATCTAATATCATGGCATTCTAGCCTAGATTTGATAAATTCAATGATGGCAATTCTACTTATTGCGATTCTAGCATTATTCGTGTCAATTCGTGGCATTTCTAGCTTAATTATAGTTATGTTGGCATATTCTAGCCTAAAGCGTTCATGACATATTCTAGCCTAATTCTAGCAATTGAAATCACTCATAGCATCCAAAAGCAAAATGGTAATTCATACCTATTCTATACTATTTCCTAGCATTCCTCAAAGCAAATATACGTCTTCCTTAGCATGATTTTAATCATGTGCTCCTAAGTATGGTTCTAAGCATTTGCAAAGAAATTAAATTGCTAAGCATTATTCTAATAAAGAAGGGGTAGCGGACTTACCTCAGCACGCTTATCCATCTTACAAAACATACAAAGGTTGGAACAATTCATAATAACCCTAGCATGCTTCTAAGCATGAAAATAAATCCTAACATGCTTATTCTAAGCATAAATTGACCTAAACATGCTTAATTCTAAACAAGAAAAATAACGAAGAAAATATAAATGGCAAGAGAAAACAGCTCTCAAGACTTACCATTTCTAGGTTTCAAGCAATATAAAACACCCGAAAAAATATTAGACTAGAAAGGACTCCTTGGAATTCTCACAAGTGTGTCCCAGAGGGATAGAGAGAGGATTATGGATGCCTTGAGAAGTATGCCCAATGTGTCCTTATATAGGCTCTTATTGGAGTAGAAAAGTGATAAAAGAACCAATATGAGATTTGGATGAACAGTAACACGTTAATAGTACCACATGAACAGTGCACGATCTGCTTAGACCTTCTTATTTTACCATTTTGCAATGTAGTCTCATCTGACCTTTGTCTATTCAATTGCTTATAACTTTCTGAGTTCAACCCCGATTCATGATCCATAAATTTCTATGAAAATTAGACATCCGTAGCTTCATAACAATATATAACTCATCATCAAATTCCTTTTGGGTTGATTTATGTGATTTTTTGAAGTCATATGTTAGTTTTTGAGACCTTTCAACAACTCTGTCTCACCTTTCCTTTCTTGGCCTCTAAGGGCTTTTTGGTAGTTTGCTCGGCTCAAAATTCATCACCATTCTTTCACCGAGCCTAAAAAATTTAGCATCTACACGTGCTTGAGAACTTTATAAGTCTTTTCTAATTTAAAGTTTTTAGGCATTTTATTGCTCTAAACCCGAAAAGGGTATGTCTTGGGAATAGTTCTCTCTCCTCCCTCCCATTTTCCTCTTTATTTTTCTTGCCTTAGAATAAGTATCTTTAGGTTTTAATTTGATGCCTAGAAGCATGTTTAGAGTTATTATGAATTATTCTAACCCTCATTTGTTGTGCAATGTGAAAATGCATGTCAAGGTAAGTTATCTTTCCCTTTTTTATCTAGAAACGTGGCTAGGAGTTTACTTTCTTTGCTAATGCCTTAGAATGATGTTCAGGAGTACATGATAGAATCACAATTAGGAATTAAACTTATGATTTTTGAATTATGCTAGGAAATAGCGTAGAAGAGGTAAGAATTATCATGTTTACCCTTGAATGTTTGAACTAGGCTAGAATAGCCATGTTTGATATTGATTAATTGAGTTAGGGTAGCATTGCATTGCTTAGATTGGAAATGCCATTATTCACCATGATTACAATAAATAGGCTATAATTTCCATGCATAGGTAGAATTACCATGACAAGAATTATCAAATCTATGTAGAGATGGCATAATTCTAGATTATGGCTTTGTTTGGATTTTAATTGATTCATTTATTATTATGGATAAATGAATATACCATGAATATGCTATGACTTAGACGATACTATGAAAGTGGCTTGATAAACAATGAATAGACTCACCTATGGTGGTGAGAAATTCATTATCTATCGAGTTTCAAATTGACTATTTATATTGAATTTATGATATGCATGAGTATGCAATGGATGCTATAAAGGATATGAATGTGATATATGAAGTGTTGAGAAATAGATTTACTTCTATTGTTGAATAACAATTATTGTAATCCTCCTTCCGTTACCCTATGTTTGAAAGGAAATGCAATTCTATTCCCCTCTCTCTTTCTTTGTATGAATATACAATTGTTATTGATTGAATATACCTCACATGTCTTAAAGAAGATAAAATTAGAAATGTGTGCATAAAATGAACAACTTAAGTGGACTATATAACAATATAAGTTATTCTTATTTGGTATACCCTAGTAGAGGTCGGATTTAGATTCAAGCGAGGCAAATGGACCGTCCTTAAGTTCTTGAACCCATCTCTAAAAGGATGTGAGTAGTTTAGGTCCTGAAGCAAGGGATTGGATTGCCTCCATCCATACCAAATTGAATAATTGGCTGGTGACTCCATTCTCTAGGCATGCCTATAACTTATTTATGTCCCTTTAAGTCTCAAAAGGGGATTTGACATAGTATCGTAGTTGCAAACGTTCTAACGAGATTGAAGCCTCGTTCATACTAGTGCAACAAATGAATTTGCTCCAAGGAAAAGCAACTAAAAAGAGAATACCTGGAGTAGCAATGGGCTACCAAAGAAAGCTTGACTTTGTCCAAAAAGAAAATGATCTAAGCCATGCAGGGTCTCAGCTAAGATTAGTGGCACCAATGTCATACCGGCATTCTTTTATAGGATAAGAGCCACCATGTGAGCGTCTCCGTAACCATCTTCTGTGACTAATAAGAACTGCAAGTAGACAGAACTATAAAAGCCAAAGCTTAGAAAGAGAGCCTTTCCTGGCAATAGTGGCAAGGGGAATGAAAGAACGCAAATCTACCCTGCCATTGATAACGTAAGTACCCATTATACCTTTAAGAAGGTGGAAGAAGTGAGCCATGTCTCTCACAAAAGGTAGTGGCCAGGGAGGCAACATGATGTCTTCTATATTGATAGAATGGACTCCTAATATAGTACTAAACTTCTTGTACAATGGACATTACTCTTGATAGTTGAAACAAAAGATGTGATCACAGGTGCTTCAGAAGGAAGATGCAAGATTGAGAAAACGAGTATTAAGTTTTACCTTGCAAAGGAATTTCAACCCAAAAAGCCCACTCAGCTTGAGACGAAGCCATTCTTGATCATCTAGAGACCTTAAAGTGGCTTGGAGAACCTTCTAACTTGTTTCAGACATGCTTAGAGCGAATGAGGGAGAAAGAAGGCATATATGAATTTATAGATATGTAAACTAAGGGTAAGGCAGGCTTACCCATGTATAGTAGTAAAAACTGGCAAAAGTTTGTTAATTATGGTGTACACAATTTGAAGTGGTGTGCGCCAATTTATAGCCTCATGCGGCTCTAGCCAGTCCAACAATAATTTATTTAAGAAATACAAAAAATCAAGTGTAAGGCATCTTACGGTTAGGATTTTGTAATCATGCGTGTGAAAATGACTTGTAGTTATGAACAGTGCTTCCATCCTACTAGAGCATTTGCGACCACGACACTATATCAAAGCCTCTTTTAAGACCTAAGGGAACACAAACGAGCCATGGGCACATTTGGAGAAAGGAGTCACCACCTAATTTTTCAATTGAAAATGAATGGGGGCAATTCGATCTCTTGCTTCAGGAGCTAAACTACCTCATCTCTTCAAAGATGGGTTTGGGAAGTTAGGTACGAGTCTTTCGACCCACCCAGATATAAATTCGACCTCCACTTGGGAAATACCAAATAGGAATAACTTGTGTTGTTACCTAGTTCGCTTAGTGTTGTTCATTTTATGCACACATTCTCATTTTTTATCTTCATTATGCATATGAGATGATTATTCAATCAATGGCTATTGTATATTCATCCATAGAAAGAGGGAGGAGAAAAGATTACATTTCCATCAAACATGGGAGAAGGGAAGAGGATTACAACATTTGTTGTTCAACAATCAAATAAAATATTCCATACATTCATATATTTGAATATTTATTCTAAGTGATGGTCCCTCACCATCAATGTGAGTCCACCACCACTTCATGGCATCACACAATTGCACTTCTTAATAAATAAACATTCATACATGCATCAACAATAAAATTAAACAAAGCCATAATTTAATATCACGGCATTATAGCCTAGATTTTAATAAATTCTATCATGGTAATTCTACCTGATTGCTTATTCTAGCATAATTCACATCATTTATCATGGCCTTTCTAGCCTAACATGTCATTCATGGCATATTCAAGCCTAAACATGGCATTTCTAGCCTAATTCAAGCAGTTGAAGTCAATAATAGTTATTCTAGCTCAAACAAGACATTCAAGGGCAAAAAGATAATTCTCACCTATTCTATGATTTATCCTAGCATTCGTTAAAGCAAGCAAATTTTCTTGGCATAATTCTTATCATGTGCTCTTAAGCATGATTCTAAGCATGTACTCCTAGACATGTTTCGAAGCATTCTCAAAGAAATTAAATTCCTAAGCATGATTCTAAAAAAGGAAGGATTGCGGATTTACATTGACACGTATATCCATCTTGCAAAACAAATTGGATTAGAACAATTCATACTAAGCATAAAATAAAACCTGAAACATGCTTCTTATAAGCAAGAAAAAAAAAGTGGGAGGGAGGAGAGAATTATGCTCTCGAGACGTACCTTTGCAATGTTTAGAGCAATAAAACACTTAAAAATATTTATGTCAGAAAATACTTTTAGAATTTTTTAGTGTGTCATCAAGAGGGAGAAAGATAATTGTATTCGACAATAAGTGTGTATTGCATAGTAAGAGGAGTGAGTTTATATAGGAGAGAGATGAAGGTGAAAAATGAAGGTTTTAAAGCAAATTTTTGAAAATAAGCCAAGAAGGGTTGGGCGGCCATCTCTAGATGGCCAGCCATTGGCCAATAGGTGGTGGCTGTTTGATGGCCGGTGATCAATATCTCTTCGGCCTCTTCATTTTTTGTCATCCTTTAATGCAGTCCTTTCGAACCTTTGTTCCTTCGATCTTAGATAACTTCTCGAGTTCAACTCTGATTTGTGATTCGTAAATTTCTACAAAAACTAGACATCCATGGCTTCACAATAATATATGACTCATCATTAGATTCTTCCTATATTAATTTCTATGATTTTTCAAACTCATATGTTAATTTTTGAGGCCCTTCACCAATTTCTTCTCACCCTTTGCTTCTTGGCCCTCAAAGGCATTTTGGTCTTTTTCTTTGCTCGACATTCGTCTTCATTCCTTCATTGAGCCTCAAAAATTTAGTGTTTATAGCTTACCCCCTATTTTGGAGAGGTTTGTGAGACACAAGTGTCGATAAAGTACTCTTACTTTGCCTTACTTTCTTCCATCTCAACATCTCCAACTTCGTACTTCTATCAGACTTTCTCGTCATCTTCTTCTCTCTTCTTTTGCTCTAACAAAAAGTATGCCCATTCAAGGACTAGTATGCCCATCTAAGGGCAGATATACCCATCTGAGATTGGATGTGCCTATCTAAGGGCGGATGTGCCTATCCTAGGGCTAATATGCCCATTCAAGGGCTAATGTGCCCATTCATGGGCCAAAAAGCATCCTTATGATGCTATGATAAAACACTCTTCAATGTACCTACTTCTTAGGGTTTTTAACACTCTTCAGTGCACTGACTTCTTAGGGTTTGGTAGCACTCTTCAGTACACCTATTATGAGGGCTTCAAACACTCTTAAGTGCACCTATTTCTTAGGGTTTTCAACATTCTTTAGTGCACCTCTTCTCAGGCTCATTCCTGTTCTAAGGACTTAAAACACTCTTCGGTGCACTTACTTCTTATGGTTTTTTACATCTTTAGTGTGCTTCTTCTTAGGGCATGTGCCTATTCTAAGAGGTTAAAACACTCTTGAGTGCACCTACTTTTTAAGGTTTCCTTCTAATGCATGCCCATTGGAAAAACTTCTATCATACACTGCTTTGCAGTCTTTAAGCCTTTTCATTCTTCATGCCTTCGGCTCGGTATTATTCGTTCTTCTTTGATCTCTTTAGACTTTGCATCACTGGGTTTCATGTTCCTCTTCTAAGTATTCCTCATGCTTATTCTAATCTTTGTATTCATTAGGTTTCATGCCTTTTTATTCTTGCTTCTATTCTCGATTTTTTTTGATCCACTGGGGAAATTTTCTTGAATTCTTCTTTCTCGTATTCATGTTGTTTAATATCTGATTTGCTGGGGTTCTATCCCTTGTCTTTGCGAATTCCTACGATATTCAAACATTTCTCAATGATGGAAAATCAATTTAAATTTGACCTATATAATGTGTTCCTGAACAAATTGCTTCCTAGTATCTGGAGGAGTTCTTTCATGTCATTTTGGTTGTAGATTCTATCAACTAAGGTCACTCTTCTTTCTCTATGAGTTGCTAAATCATTTCCACGGTCGAGCACTTGTCATCGATTCTATTCAGAATGACTTTAGGGTCGATGAGGAATTCCTCTTTTCTTCTTTCTCGCTCTTCCCTTTATTTTCTCTTCTTTCTTTCTTCTTTTCTTTTTTCTTCTCCTCTCTCTTTTCTTTTTCACTCTTCTCTCTTTTCTCTTTCTTTTTTCTCTCTTTTTCTTTCCTCTTTCTCTCCATTTTTCTCTCTTATTTTTCTTTTCTTTTTTCTCTCTTTCCCTTTTTTTTGCCCTTTAGTAAATAGATGGCCGAATGGCTGTCTGATAGCCACCCGACTATCTGACCATCACCTGACAGTTGGTTAACAAACGCCCAGCTATTATATAAAGCTCGCTTGTCCCTTCGCTTCTTTATTCGCGCATAACTTCTTTGTTTTTCTTCCGATTCTCTTCCGGTTTTTTCCTTCGTGTTTGTCTCAACTTCTTCTTGCTAATCACAGGTCATCCAGTCCACCTTGACCTGAACGAGACTGATCCAATATCGAAATTGACATTGAGGGGTCTTTCAATAGTCCAGGAGGTGCCGGTTGTCTATGACGTGGCTTCTCATATAATCAATTCAGTACACAGTTTCTTCATTATATGCTTTTTTATTTTCTTCAAATTTGTTTAGGTTTGCATTCATGTAGAGACTTGGATTTCTTGCTAAGGACTACCACGAGAATAGGATGTGTGGGGCATTTTCTGGAGCCTATTGTTAGTTCTTAGAGATAGAGAATAATGCAATTAGAAGTAGGATCATCGTACCGGCTTATATGAATTCATCACTTGTCTTCCATGTGCTCAATGGTACATTGATCATTAGGCATTAGCCACTTTATGCGAGAGGGGATGGATAACACATTCCATCTTTCGGTTGGCGAGACGATGATTATACCTTTGGACATTGCTGCCTTGACAGGTCTTCCATGCAGCGATGAGCCGATTACTATTAATGCTTGCATTACAGACTCAACAGATTAGCATAAATTGATCCAAGATCTTCTTAGGTGTGAGGTGAAGGTCAAGAACAACATTTCCATTCGATATGATCCCTTGTATGAATATCAAAAACGGAGCCCAATATGACTCCAGTTGAAATGGATCAGTATGCTCACAGCTTCATAGTTTATCTACTGGGTATGACGATTTTCGTCAATGCGTCAAACACCACTGTTTTGACTTTACTTCCTGCCCTCCAAGATCTTTATTGAGTGAAATATTTTGACTAGGGTCACGCTACTCTTGGTTAGCAGTATTTTGGCTTAGATTAGGCTTGTCGAGGCATTGTTAAGGTTCTTCGATTTGCTACACTTATTGAGGTAACTTCTTTCTTTTTCACACCTTCGTTTTTGTCTATATGACTTCTTTTTCTAATTTTGTACCATGCATGATAGATGTAAGCGTATGAGTTAGGATTTCACCATCTCTTCTTCGTACTAGTGATGATTCTTCTTTTCCTCCAATTAAGAGGTGGGCTGCACATCTTGCAGAGCTCAAGAGATCTCACGAGCTAGACTTCTTTTACGATTACATTCATATGTTGACCTAGGACAAGGTAAAAGAAAAAAAAGATAGCATACTCTTGCCATGCTTTTTTGTTCTTTTGCAGATTCATTCTGAGCGACAAGGATTGCTTCTCCCTTCAACTTATATCATATCCTCCTTCCTTGTGTGAACAACATGATGTGGTATCTAGGTGACCGCGTGTGGGATTGGTTTGAGGGTCCAACGCATTGTTTGATTCCTCCTTCACCATCGATTATGATGATTGATTCTGCTGACTTGGCCATGAAGCCAAAGGTCTCAAACCGGGATTCACTTGAGTGCCATTGAGTTACCATTGATGACGACTCCTTATATCGACTAGGCTCGAGCGACCTTGTTGTATACTAGGCCTGGCTGTTTTGTTGATGAAACTCCACGTGCTTCGGCGGTGTCTAATCGCTCAAGTAGTTCTTTTCTTCATCGTGGGAAGAGATCGAAAGCCTCTTCTTTAGGCACTGGCACGTCTACTTCTTTTTCTACAATGGCTAAGCAACTACCTCCTCCTCCAGCTTCTTCGGCTACCCCGGTTGCTCCAGCCAGTCATGTGATCGGTGACTTTCAAGCTTACCCAGTAACATTGTCTACATGTGGGATGATAATGCGTTGATCCACGATCAAGTGATCACCGAGGATCTAAACACGCCTGTTCCCTTTGTTACATAAGACACCACTTTGGTAAGTTTCTGGATTGTTCATTTCTCAAACTCTCTATCATTTATCACTAATGGAAATGTAAAGCAATGCAAGTATCACGATCTTCCATGGAGTAGGTTTTTCGCATGTAGGCTGCTTCTCACGGATGTCTCTTGTAGATGTTTCATCAATATCAGGTAAAACATCCTTCTATACTTCATGTATGCATGATTTCTACCTTAATAGTTTCTCTAATTATATGAATCTCTTGCTTAGTCAGACGGGTCATCAAGAAAGTACTCGTACGCAGCGTGAGGTGGAGCATCTTCAGGCTTGGGTCACTACTTTTTCTTTTGATATCGATAATGATGGTGATGAGTGAGGACTGCCACCACCGACTTTTATCTAGATTTTTTCTTCGTTCATTTTGCTTCCATGTATGAACTTCTTAAGATTTACAATCAAATGTAAACAATTTCAAAGACTTAGTGAAAATTCTCTATTTCTTATTCCATACATTATGTGTATTGTACTGAATTTACATGCAAATATGTTCAAATTTGCTTCCACATCATTATTCATTCAATTTTGAATAAAACCACAAAATCTAGAAGTCGCACGTCTAAAATCGTCTGTGAGTATGCATCATGAAAGTCAAAGGATCGCGCGGGAGGAAGGCTAGTTGGTTGTTTAGCCCTAATGGCTTCTGGCCAGACATCGGATGTCGGGCAGCTGTCTAACAGCCAGGTGGCTATCTAATAGCCAACCGGCTATCATGCAACAATCGACTGGTAGTCAAATGGTTGACTGGCCCTGGCGAATCCTTCCTTTTTTGTCTTGATTTGCACACTATATAAGTGCTTCTCTTTCTTGCTACTTCTCTGCACTTTTTATCTCATTTCTTGAGACTTCTTTTTCACATTAACATATCTTTGTGTTAGTCAACATGTCTAAAGCTTCTCTCTGGATCTTCCAGCCCCTTCTAAGGTCTTTGAGGGACAAGGATTGGAAACGACTGGGGTTTATTGGCCTTCCTCATCTGAAATTTCTTTGTCACATCAAGCTTGACATCCCTTTTCTAAAGGAGTATATAACATTTTGGGATTCTCATGATCACGTCTTCCACTTTAATGGGTAGGAGTTTTGCCCTATGTATAATGAATTCTCAACCATACTTTGTCATCATTCATCTGGTTCTAAGATCCTCATTCTTCCCACTATCCAGGCACCATCAGCATTTGATCTTGCCCACTTCTTCAACTTCCTGACTTCTACCATAGGCATTCATACTGGGGGAGGTAGAGTGACATTATCTTCCATCATGCCTTTGCTTGGATTGATGGACAAGACTTTATCTGGTTGGCTTCGCCTTCTTCAATTTTGCCTCATTGCATAGTTTTTACTAGTTCGACCAAAAGATCTCGGAGATCCACATCTTACAATCATCATTCCTCATATGGGACCTAGTTTTACGACTGTTCCCCTGATTTTGACTGACACGTTGATTGGACTGGACCGAGTTAAGGTTGACCCAAGTCAACGATTTGGCGGTAGTCGTCTCATTTTTCAAGTTCATGGTTCATCTCATTTCATTTTCATTTCGTTCTTTTTTTTTTTGCTCTAATTTTTGCGTAAGCCGCCCTTTTTCGAGTTTTTGACTTAGCGATCTTGCCTAATTTTTTTACTTAGCTGCCCTTTTTAGGTTTTCAACTTAGCGGGCTCTTCACTTCCTCGTGTCTTAATTTTTTCCAAAACTACCTTTTTTGGGTTTTTAGCTTAGCGGGCTTACCTTAAATTTTGACTAAGCCGCCCTTTTCGGGTTTTCAATTTAGCAGGCTTTTTCTTCACATTTGGCTACAAAATAGGCTGTCCATTCTGACACCATTTCTTACATTTTCTTCAAAATGATTGAGATAATTTTATCTGCCTTGATTTTCAAGATGGTTAGGGCAATTCTTTACCCCCTTGCTTCTTTTCTTTCTCAAGATGAATGGGCAACTCTTTGCCCTTTACTTCTTTTCGCTTCTCAAGATGAATGGGTAATTCTTTAACTCCTGCATGAAGAGTTTTGTATCATCTTGGGGAATTTCTTCATCCAACTTCATAGGCATTATTCCTTCTTCTTTGTAGACATCCATGCTAGACAAAATGACTAACCCCATAGATTGTGCTTATTTACTGTTGGTGGCAAAGTTGCTTCTTTGATACCCTAAATTGAAACTATTGACAGATTTTTTTTCTCTCTGACACGTTTTCAAGAAACCCAACATCCTCCAATAACAAGTTCAAATGTTGAATGTAAGTTGTTTGACAATTTAATTCACATTGAAGTTCCTCAAAGATTTCTAAAATTCAATAGCTCAATAGTAATGCATTGACATTGTGATTGTTTGCAATTTCAACTCTAAGCCATAATTACTTCATTCAAGATTCTTCGTGCGTGTGTGTATAGCCAGTCATACTTCACTTGTTGAAGCTCGGATAGTTTACGCAAATCGAAACTAGTGATTAATCTCTAAAGATAGAACGACTACCATAGGCCTGCTTTTTACATCGCTCCCCACTAATGTAGGCTCATCATAGCATTAAGGATTATTAGGGCTTTATCAAGTTTGTAATGATAAGCTAGGGTCAAAGTATGTTGAAAGAAACTATAAGGTTGTCTTACCCATAGTCATAAAACCATTCCAGGTTTTAATTGAGAGCATCAACTTCTTCCCTTCGTACCGCCAAACTTTGAGTTTTCACTTACTATGTTTGCTTTGCTTTTGATTTCAAGTGGCTACACCCTTAAACTTTACGAGCAATGGGATTAGCACTCTTCTTTTCTATTTCTTTCTTCTTCTTCTTCCTCCTCTTTTTCATTTTCTTTCCCTCTCTTTTTTCTTTTCTTTCTCCTTCCTTTTTTGTCTTTTTTTCAAGCTCAAAATTGCCCAAAAACTTGTCAACTTCCTGTAATTCCCCTATAAGCATGGCTCTCAATGCTCTTTTTTAGAATATTCATATGTTATGAGTGAAGGGTGCTATGTACGGAAAATTTTTCTAGTGTTAAGATAAATTTTGTGCTTTGACAAAGAAAAGGATTGATTAGGCTCGATAGCGTATACTAGTAACGATGAAGTAAGTACAGGTAGGCTTAAAAGGCTCAATCGATCCAAAGAAGGCCTAAATCACTTCCTTTATGTTGTGAAGCCGAGGATTTGCCTCGAGTGGTGATCCAATAAGTTCTAAAGGCTTGTGAGATCTTAACACCAAGCTTTATTCACATAAAATTTCTCTAAGTGATATAAATTTTCATATTCATGGCTATTGTGCTCAAATGATTGAAGAATCAAGAATGAAAGTCATATAGTAAACGGACTCAAGCATGCAAACAATTAAAACTCATCTATTACTAAAAATCTATTTTCAAAGACTATCATGATTTTATCAATGATCATTAAAAGAATACATAACTCTCATATCATTCTTAAGACAAAGCATTTCAAAACATCATTATTCTATATTAGGCATTCTCCCATTATCGATCAAGTCTTTTATCAAGCATGAACTTATGCATCATCATTGTCCGACCTGCTGGATTGGTCATACTATTCTTGATTTCTGTTATTGCTTCTCCTCAGTCTGGCCTCTAAATCTTCTATTTGAATGCCTAAATCACACAAATCTTCAAATGTCTTTATTGGAAATCATATAAGCCCATCTTTATTGGAAATCATATAAGCCCATCACTGACGAAGGCATAGGCTCCATTGATCACCATATCGACTTTATCTTTTTCCATGGGCCCCGTGGTCATCTTGGCAGCTTTGGCCCTCCGACGGACTAGATATTCTAAGAAAGTCTCATTGGGCTTTTGACGTGTTGTCTCCAAATCTCCCAAAGTTGCCCCCAGTTGGGTGTTGAAGTGATATTATTCTACAAACTATTCGGAAAGCTCCTTTCAATCTTCTTGGACTCTCTTAGGGATGTCATGGTACTATACTACCACATCATCTTCTAGGGATAGCATGAAGTACTTCACTATGTGCTCCTTTGACAAAGGAGTGGTGGCCATGATGGCTGCATACTATCTTAGATGTGTCTTCAGATTACCTTCACCATTAAACTTGGGCAAGTTCGGCATGTAAAATTTGGGAGGCAAATCATTGTCTCCAATGAGCAAATTGTCGTTTAGGTCTTCAACCCTTTTAACCACTTTTTCCCCAATAGGGATTGGACATTCTCCATGTCCTTGGTCAATAGCTTGATTGATTTGGGTTCTTCTTGATTGATTGTGCTTTTCCCTCTACTTATGCCTTGGCTATTCTCACCATCACCATCACCATTACCCCTGAGTGGTGGCTGATTCATGTGGTTAGGCCTATTTTGGAGTGCTTCAATGAGTTGGGCCATTTGTTGCTGAAGTGTGGTCATGTCAGCTCTCAACTAGGCTATTTCGGTATTGTAGCTGTTGGGTGTTGTCATTTCATCTACTTGTCCTGTAAAATGGCCTCCTCATCTAACCCAAGCAACGATGACTGTAAAACAAACGTGCCAATGCCATGCATGCATGCATGATATGATGCATGCTCATACAAGGGTATAGACACGCTTTCAGCCTTCCAACCTTATTCCTTCCACACACATGAAGTTGAGTCTCTTTTTCAAGGATTTTAGGCTTAATTCCCAATACATCATCATAGGATGTGCGAACACGAGATCCTCTCTCCTAATTCTAACGTTGATGTTGATGTTGGATTCTTCACGATTATCATAACATGGTTTTTAAAAAGTCATGATAACCTCAACTTCATGGAACATATTTCCATTTCTTTCTTTTGGGTGACTTGACATGTGGAATTTTGATGAACACTTAAATATGCATGTTTAATAATAGTTTAGTTCATCATATTGCATTAATAGTGTCATTAAATTCCTCAACTTAAGCATATTTGTAGCATTTGCATCTTTGGAATTAATTTCTCTTAATTTTGGTTTTGTTATAGGTTCGGTAAAATGGGCATAACTCTCTATTTATAGATCAGAATGGTGCAATTCTTAATGTTTTGGAAAGCTGATTCAATTGTCTACAAGATTGCATTTCACAAGCATCATCAAATTCGGGCTCTTAGTGGACCAAAATTGGGCTTGAAGTGAACCCATCTACAGTCTCGGCCCAGTCTGACCAGGCTTCAGTATTTGGACCGTATCTCTCAAAATACGTATCCAAATTGTGCAAATCAATATGTTCTAGAAAGCTGAGAGAAATATTTACAACTTTCATGAAGACATGTGATTAAAATTCTTAACATTTCAATGTCAAAATTGATGGTCAAAGTCGGTGCCTAATGATCCCAATTGTCAAAGATATTTACAACTAATATTTGACAATTATGCCCTTGTAATTTGACAAGTTTGCCCCTGGATGTATCTATAAATAGAGGTGCCTTGTGACCCATTAGGGCATCTTGGCCTTGGCTGGAACATTTTGGCTTTGGCTAGGATCTTGTATTGTGTTTTGTGTGTTTATGTTATTAATGAATTTCCTTTTTCTTGCATTTTATTTTCTTTCTATTATAATGTTCTTCTAATTTCTCTTTTGCTAAGGTGAAAGGGTGAAACCCTTGATATGAGAATAAGGATTCTCTAACCCTTAATATGTGCTTAATAATCTTAATCTTATAATGTTTATTCAATATGATTTATATTTAATTTCTTAATCAATCTTGACACCACTCGTAAAGTGGAGGTCTTGATCCATTGTCGACAATCCTTGGCACATCAAATGCTTGGATCCTTTCTAGATGATGTATGGTTCTTCCTTACCGACACGAATCTAGTTAGGAACCTTGATTTGTTGTAGACATATGGTGATTGGCACATTGGATGCTTGAACCCATTTACAAGAAGTGGTATAAATATTGGTAATGAAACAAATATAATTCATATAACTAAAATGGGTTAATTATCCTTATTCGAAATATCAAGGGCGGATCCCCTAACCTTAGCCTTCATTGTTATTGTGTTAATTCCTCTTGTATTTTAATTATTCTATTGTTTATGAACTTTTTATTTTATTTACTATGGTAGGTTCTACCACCTTATGAAATTGTTCTTTAATTTACTATGGCTGGTTATACCACCTATTCCCATGGATGGTTTTACCTCCTCTTGCTTTTTGTTTCATATTTGAATGGTCGATAATACTGCCTACCATCTTACATATTTATTGATATTATCTTGTCATTTCTTTTAATTATTCATATTATATTTGCTTATCTTATAATTTGTAACGCTAAAATCCCCTTACTCATGGATCGACCCCGGTCTCGCCGGGATTATTACTTCGACACTCCTATACTTGGGAGACAATCCTTTTCCGGATGTGTCAATTTTTTGGCACCGTTGCTGGGAAAGGTAAAAATTGGCGTGCAAAATTGTAAGTATTCTCTTTTCTCATCTTAGATCTAAATTTTTTATTTTTTTGCGTGTTAATCTTTTCCTCACTTTTCTTCTCTCTTTCTTGCATGAAAATTTGGTCACGAACGTCTAGTGGTAGACTTGTTAGAAAAACATCATCTTCCTTAGAAAACATGGCCGACAATCATGAGGAAATATTCACAGATGAAGGGGGCAACCGTTCGCAACAAAATGATCAAAACCAACGAAGAACCCTCAAAGACTACATGAATCCGGTAAGGACTAGTGCACCATCTTGTGTAGTTTCTCCTCCAGATTCAATCCATTTCAATTTCAAACCAAGTTTTGTTCGACTTCTACCCACTTTTCATGGCCTTGACATGGAGAACCCATATTCGCACTTGAAACTCTTTGAAGAGGTATGTAGCTCCTACACTGACCCAAATTGTAGCATAAACACCATTAGATTAAAGCTTTTTCCTTTTTCATTAAAAGATAAAGCTAGAACATGGCTACAAAATTTGAGGTCGAATTCCATCAGTTCATGGGATGAGATGAAACAATAATTTTTAAAAAGTTTTTTCCTACCCATAGAACAAATTCTCTTAAAAGACAAATTTCTGATTTCTCTCAAAAACAAGGGGAAACCCTTTACCAATGTTGGGATAGGTATAAGGAACTACTTAATACCTGTCCTCACCATGGGTTTGAAACTTGGAGAATAGTTACACAGTTCTATGAAGGGTTAACACCTCAAGATAGGCAACTAGTGGAATTAATGTGTAATGAGAATTTAAAGAAAAAGACCCTGAGGAAGCACTTGACTTCCTAGATTCCTTGGCAGAAAAGGCACAAAATTGGGACACTGCTGGCACCTATGAGGTACCAGGCAAGGCCCCAACCTCGACATCCAATAGAGGCATTTACAACCTTAGGGAAGACCATGACCTTCAAGCCAAATTTGCATCCCTAGCTAGAAAAGTCGAGGCTTTAGAGATGAAAAAGAGTGGTCAATTGAAGTCTATTCAAGAAAATGTCTGTAACATTTGTGATGACAATGACTATTCTACTGATGATTGCCCAACTTTGCCTGCCTTTAGGGAATGTCTCCATGAGCAAGCCAATGCCTTGAACACTTTCAAAAGGCCAAATCATAATCCATATTCACAAACCTACAATCCTGGTTGGAGAAATCATCCAAATTTTAGCTGGAAAAATGACAATCATGCACAATCTTCACAAGTCCCTTTTCAAACACGACAAAATTTTCAAAATTCTCATGATCATGCATATGCTCCTCCTCCTAGGAATGACTTTGAAGAGACATTGCATTCATTCATTACAAAGCAAGAGACTTTCAATAGTCAAACTGCTCAAACATTAGCAAATTTGTCAGAAACTCTTGCAAAATTTGCATCTACATTTAGCATCCAAGAGAAGAGAAAATTTCCTTCTCAAACATTGCAAAACCCCGAAGATCAATCTAACTCAAATGCAGGGAGTTCAAGTAACCATTATTTTGACCAAGCCAAGTCAGTCATGACCCTTCGCAATGGTAAGATTGTTGAAAAGCACATTCCTGACCCTTGTGAGAAAGAAGAAGAATCGATCTCTAAAGGACAGGAAGAGGTGGCCAAACCAATACCTAGCGAAGAGGAAACCATATCCCCATCTGTGCCTCCATTTCCTCAAGCATTAGCCACACAAAAGAAGGCAACTCATAATTCTAAAATCTTTGAAATTTTCAAACAGGTAAAGGTCAACATTCCCTTGTTTGATGTGATCAAACAGGTACCTTCTTATGCAAAATTTTTGAAAGACTTGTGCACTGTGAAAAGAAAATTGAATGTGAAAAAGAAGGCCTTCCTGGCTGAGCAAGTAAGTGCCATTCTTCAAAACAATAATACAGTGAAATATAAGGATCCAGGTTGTCCTACAATTTCATGTGTTAGTGGAGACCATAAAATTGAACAAGCTTTACTTGATCTTGGTGCTAGTGTGAATTTGCTTCCATACTCGGTTTTTCAAAAACTCAATCTAGGTGAGTTAAAACCGACTTCTGTGACTCTTTTGCTTGCTGATAGATCAATTGAAGTACCAAGAGGAGTAGTGAAAGATGTATTAGTTCAAGTTGATAAATTCATTTATCTAGTGGATTTTATCGTCTTGGACGCACAACCAGTGGAAGTAAGCAATTCAATTCCTGTTATTTTAGGGCGTCCATTTCTAGCTACTTCTAATGCTTTGATTAATTGCAGGAATGGAGTCATGAAGATATCATTTGGGAACATGACATTAGAACTTAATGTTTTTAATATGTGCAAACAACCAAATGAAGAAGAAGATGAAGTTGATGAAGCATATGTAATTGTGGAAGATCACATCCAAAAAGGGAGTTCTTCTGACCCTTTGGAAACTTCTCTAGTGCATCATTAGAATAAAAGCATGGAACTAGAGTCTGATCTTTCTGATATATGTTCTTTATTGGAATGTGCACAGGTGATGGAAAAAGGCTCAAAATCAAGATTTGAAGAATTGGGGCAAATGAATGAAAGCAAGGAAGATGAAGCTCCCAAGTTAGAATTGAAGCCCTTACCTG
This sequence comes from Boswellia sacra, assembly GCA_013180625.2. Taxonomy (NCBI): domain Eukaryota; kingdom Viridiplantae; phylum Streptophyta; class Magnoliopsida; order Sapindales; family Burseraceae; genus Boswellia; species Boswellia sacra. The sequence goes on along the minus strand of SNVD02001875.1, from coordinate 636 downwards.
AAGGACTAAAATATGCTTATCTTGGGGAGAATCAGACATATCCGGTGGTAATTTCTTCATCCCTCACATGCGAGCAACAAGGTAAGTTGATAGAAGTGCTTAAAAGGCATAAAAATGCAATTGGGTGGACTTTAAAAGATAAAAAGGCATTAACCCTTTAATTTGCACACATAGAATACATTTAGAGGAAAATGCCAAAACATCTCAACAACCTCAAAGGAGATTAAATCCACACATGAAAGAGGTCATTAGGGCTGAAGTTCTCAAACTACTTGATGTGGGAATTATTTATCCTATTTCTGATAGTAAGTGGGTAAGCCCTACACAAGTAGTACCTAAGAAATCTGGCATTACAGTAGTTAAAAATGAAAAGGGTGAATTATTGCCAACTCGTGTCTCATCCAGTTGGAGGATGTGCATTGATTATAGAAAATTAAATGTTGTCACTAGAAAAGATCATTTTTCCTTACCCTTCCTTGACCAAATTCTTGAAAGAGTAGCGGGAAACCCCTACTACTGCTTTCTTGATGGATACTCAGGCTACTATCAAATCCCTATTGCACTTGAAGACCAAGAAAAGACCACATTCACGTGCCCCTTTGGCACTTTTGCATTTAGGAGAATGCCTTTTGGACT